>CM061225.1:70542968-70725468 GCA_030844895.1 Ambrosia x helenae
AGTGTTGTATTCCCAAAATACATAGTCATCAGACACTTTTCCAGAATCCTGGAGCTTCTTTTTCTGGTTAAGCTCTCTCTCATAGGTCAAGAGCTTACCATGAAGCTAGGTCAGTGATAGGTCCTTAAATCCAATCGAGTTTTCATCACAATAGCAATAGTGTCCCATTTGTCTGGTAATGATCTTAAAAACCTATGGTTCAGGGTTGAATGAAGGGTAAGTAAGACCAACCAGTTTTATTTTTAGTTCTAATTAAACAATTAAACCTCTCAAACTGTTGTTTAATAAACTCTCCTTTGACATGACTGAATGTTTCATATTGTTGGTTAAGTATTTCACGATTGTTTTCTATAACCTCCTCAGTCCCACCAAATTGTTCTTCAGTGCATCCCACAACTCCTTTGCACTGTTACAGTGTAACAGCCCAGCATATTATCATTGGGTTGAGGCCATGGCCACAATACTGAAGGCCTTAGCATCTAACTCAATTTTCTGAAAATCCCTGGTCGGAGTAGTTTTCAAGTTTCTTTGGCTCTTGAACCTTGGGATCTTCAGTACTCGGGCACCATTCGGAACATGTGGTCTGAAGATAACCGACTTCCAACACCCAGTGTTCTGTTGAGCTAGAAACATGGCTCATCCGACGTTGCCAGATTTTGTATTCAGATCTGACAGCATCGGTGGCTTGTTGTTCGTGCCAGTGTTATGTGGATCGTGATTGATTGAAGCCATTCTTGATTTTTCAAAAAACAAAGTCTGTTTAAAAACGGTTGAAACGAAATTAAACTATTACTCTGTTTCAATCCAACAGTCAAAACGATATCAATAATTGTGAGCTGATCTGTTTATATTAAATTGATTTGTTAGATCGAATTTAATTGACCAAGCTCTGATACCAATTGATAGGATCTGAGTTTGATTTTTTTGATTATGTTTAACTAAAATGATAAGAGTGAAATGAATATAGAAATGAAAGTGCAGCGGAATGATAAACTATTAATCAAAACATGAGAGTAATTGTTTTCTGATCGAATGCTTTCATTTAGCTAAAAGATTACAATCATACAAGTACTCCCCTCAGCCTGATCACACAGTGATTGTTTGTCTGAGAGAATGCTTTTAGAAGAAAACAGTTTTTAGTGACATGATTCTTCTTCTCACAGAAATCACAGAACAAGTGGACAGTCTTTTCTTTCTTCTTCCTTTTTCAGCCTTCTTTTCAGCAGATGTTTGAGCATCTGCTGGAAGGTTTTTCAAGGGAATGACCTTTTGCCTGAGGAGCTGTCTTTCCTTCAGGTGTTTTAAAATCAACAGGTTTAAAATTCTCAAGAGTATCACACTCATCAGACCAGGTAGGTTTAAATTCATACTTTTCAAGTTCAGTGAATGATGAGGAACCTTCTGGTTTTTCAAGAACAATTTTCTTACCATTTGGTTTAGTGATTTTAATCTCTTGACCCTACAGGTTTGTTGGAACTATCTCAACAGACTTTTGACTCCTTTTGTCAGTGTTTTCAAAAGCTGGAGCAGTGGTTTCAAAACCAAAACCAAACTTCACATGACTTTTGGTTTGTTTGTTGAGTAGCATCTCAAAACCTCTACATGATTCCACCCATTTCTCACATTCAACTTGGGTGGACTCAAGCTCACTTTTACAACTCTGATATTTTGCTATCATAGTTTGGAGCTGGTCTTTGGTTATGGTTGCTTCATGTTTTAAACTGCTTATTTCAGACTCCTTTTCAGTTAAACTTGTTTTTAAGTCTTTTGAAAGTTTCTCAAATTTAACTTCATCATCTAAAATTTTCTTTCTAAGGTTTTCATTCACCTCTTTGATGTTAGCAAATGCAACTACACATCTGTCAGAACACAAATCTTAAGGATTTGGGAGATACCTTAGTAGCAGCCATCAATGCACAATCACACTTGCACTCACAATCATCAGATGCACCCCAGGGATCTGTGAGATTCACAACCTCTTCTTCAGGTTTTTTCACCTGTAACAAACTTCATCAACAACATCATTAGTCACAACATCTGATTCAGTCACCACCTCCTCAGATTCAATCTCA
Source organism: Ambrosia x helenae (assembly GCA_030844895.1). Taxonomy (NCBI): domain Eukaryota; kingdom Viridiplantae; phylum Streptophyta; class Magnoliopsida; order Asterales; family Asteraceae; genus Ambrosia; species Ambrosia x helenae. The sequence goes on from CM061225.1 coordinate 70,545,041, forward strand.
TCAACCATAGCCATGAAACAAAAGTTTTCTGGTTCATTTTCAGCTTTGGCAACTAATGCAAAATTCTCATCTGTTACTCATCTGGTAGACTGCTCCAATCAACAAAGCCTTGTGTAAAGAAGCTCTGTTGACTGGTCTCTGCAGGATCAGAGGATGAAGCAACAGTCGTTTTGCACAGGTGCTTGAGCAACAGGTGTTGCACATAGTGGATCTGAGGAACAGTGGTTTGGACATACTGGACAGGAACAGTGTTTGAGGACTGTGCAAAATGAGCAGTGTTTTGCACATTTGGTCCAGGGGTATTATAGGAATTCTGATAAGTGTTGGTCTGAGGTCTTTGATTTGGATAGGTGATTATAGGTGTACCATGTTGACTCCTACATTCCCTAGCAAAATGACCAAGTCTATGACATTTGTAACACTTTATCTTTGATTTATCCAAACCCAACCTTTGATCTGCCAGTTAACCCTGGAAACCTTCTCCCAGTTTTCTTGTAAAATTGTTAGTTCTTACACTGAGAAGGGGCCAATTGGTGCATAATGTCCATTTCTTCCAAATCATCAGGATCAAAGTATTTCAGGTCATCATACTCAAAGGATATGTTATCAGATGCCTGGATATCACCACCACTTGCTGTGAAAGCATAGTTTGGTGAATAAGAATCAGAGTTAAAACCTGAGTTAAAACCTGAAGTTATGTCAATGAAATGATCATAACTCTGATCCTTAGTATTTCCAGGCACCTCATCATGACCCAAAAGTGTTGTATTCCCAAATACATAGTCATCAGACACTTTTCCAGAATCCTAGCTTCTTTTTCTGGTTAAGCTCTCTCTCATAGGTCAAGAGCTTACCATGAAGCTAGGTCAGTGATAGGTCCTTAAATCCAATCGAGTTTCTCATCACAATAGCAATAGTGTCCCATTTGTCTGGTAATGATCTTAAAAAACCTATGGTTCTCAGGGTTGAATGAGGGTAAGTAAGACCAACCAGTTTTAGTTCACTAATTAAACAATTAAACCTCTCAAACTGTTGAGTTAATAACTCTCCTTTGACATGACTGAATGTTTCATATTGTTGGTTAAGTATTTCACGATTGTTTTCAATAACCTCCTCAGTCCCACCAAATTGTTCTTTCAGTGCATCCCACAACTCCTTTGCACTGTTACAGTGTAACAGCCCAGCATATATATCATTGGTAGAGCCATGGCCACAATACTGAAGGCCTTAGCATCTAACTCAATTTTCTGAAAATCCTGGTCGGAGTAGTTTTCAAGTTTCTTTGGCTCTTGAACCTTGGGATCTTCAGTACTCGGCACATCGGAACATGTGGTCTGAAGATAACCGACTTCCAACACCCAGTGTTCTGTTGAGCTAGAACATGGCTCATCCGACGTTGCCAGATATTGTATTCAGATCTGACAAGCATCGGTGGCTTGTTGTTCGTGCCAGTGTTATGTGGATCGTGATTGATTGAAGCCATTCTCTGATTTTTCAAAAAACAAAGTCTGTTTAAAAAACGGTTGAAACGAAATTAAACTATTACTCTGTTTTCAATCCAACAGACAAACGATATCAATAATTGTGAGCTAATCTGTTTATATTAAATTGATTTGTTAGATCGAATTTAATTGACCAAGCTCTGATACCAATTGATAGGATCTGAGTTTGATTTTTTTGATTATGTTTAAACTAAAATGATAAGAGTGAAATGAATATAGAATGAAAGTGCAGCGGAATGATAAACTATTAATCAAAAACATGAGAGTAATTGTTTTCTGATCGAATGCTTTCATTTATCTAAAAGATTACAATCATACAAGTACTCCCCCTCAGCCTGATCACACAGTGATTGTTTGTCTGAGAGAATGTTTGTGTGTGATGTAATAGAACAGTACAAGCACTGTTCTATTTATAGACAAACCTAAACCACTGATGACCTAGGCTGACGTCACCTAAGACAGTGACCTCTAACAGAATAACAAACATAAAACATCTGCCTATTACAAACTACTGTTACATCGAAAACACTGAAGGTAAACTACTGTTGTAGGAAAAACTCTGTTGGTCTTGTATCCTCTGCTGGAGCCTAAGTGCTGTTGACTCCAGCAGTGCTTTAGTCTTCAGTACTTGAATCAGCAGTTGTTCTTCATCAGACCTTTGGTCCAGCAGTTGTTCTTCATCAGTGTTTATTCAGCAGTCCTTTGTATCAGCAGTTGTCATAGCAGTTGTTTGGATAGAACAGTTGTTAGAGTCAGCAGTCTTTTGGGAGAAGTATGTTGTACGGACTGTTTATTGTGTGGATCAACTGTTAGCATGTTTTTGGCTTTCCAATCATCTGTTCTTCTCCAGGTCAGCAGACCCAACAGGTCATTTAAAACTTTTAGTTTCAGTCTTTGTCCTTTATAAGAAAAGTTGTCACGCCTTTTGTCCTTTACATTTAACCTCGTTAATAAATCTAGTTAAGTCACCCCTTGTGCAATGCACCTGAGGGAATCATCGTAATTTCACCTATTTTTTATCCCATATAAATGTTGAATTCTGTAAAACTCGTATCAGTATGTTAAAACCCCCAATTTTACCATCTTCTTCTCTATTAAAACCCTAATCATATATGATCATCAGCCTCGTTTTTTTTATTCGTAAACTATTAAAACAATCTGATGTTGAAACATTATACGGTATGTTTAATCTTTGAATACGAAACATTTTTTTAGAATATTAAGATTGATTTTCTAATCTTTGAATACCTTGCTTGCAGTTGGTTCTCCATATTTGTTTTCCATCACGTTGCATCATGGTGGTGTGTTTTCAAAATTTCCAGGACAGATGTATGAAAGAGGCTTAGAAGACATTGTAGACATGCTAGACATCGATAAGTTTTCTGTTCACACACTGGATGGTATTTTGGAACAACTAGGTTATGATGATAGGTGTGTTAGGTACTACCACTATTTAATTCCAAATGCTGAGTTAGATTTTGGGTTAAGAGCCTTAGGTAGTGATGTTGATGTCCTAGGGTTTGCACAATATGTGTTAGAGCAATAGAATAGGATGATGATTATATACGTGGAACATGACACAACAATTGTACACACCTATTTCTGTTCACCTAGTAAGGTTAGAATTGAAGAGATAACAATGAAGAGATAATGGCTATCCTTGATATTACTACAGTTAAGAAGAGATTATGTTTGGGTTAAATAAATGAGAGATGATTGTAAGAAAATAAGAGATGATTGAGGGAAGAATGGATTGTTAACCATAAAAGAAAATGGGAAGATGGTTTTGCAAATGGGAGTAAAAAATTAGAGGTTTATATGGGAAGTTAGGGGTGAAATTACGATGATACCCTCTCGTGAATTGTGCGTGAGTGACTTAACTAGATTTATTAACGAGGTTAAATGTAAAGGACAAAAGGCGTGACAACTTTTATATAAAGGACAAAGATTGAAACTAAAAGTTTTAAAGGACCAAATCCATAGTTTTGGCTTAAAAAATTAAAAAAATTGTAATTTTGTCTATTCTAGTAAGACCCATTTTTTACCTCACTAAAAAAATTTTGTATCCGCCACTTATTTTGGAAGCACCATAACTGGATGTTGGTCCAGTTGCGCAACACGCCGTCAGCGAATTCTAGATAGTGAGGGTGCATTTTACTTAATTAAATCCAAAGCTTCTTGGTTTAGACTGTTCGTTGTGAGCCACGAGCAAGCCCCGACGCGAGAAAGGTTTCAGTTTGAGAATCCGGTTAAAAACTGAATCCATGGATCGATTAAGCGAAAACAACTCGGTTTCAGACGGAAGATATGAGACGAGACAGAAATCGACAAAAACAATGTCATCACAGATTCGTATTACATCAGAAACGGTTACAGACACTGTCATCAGTAGGATAAACATCTATCTCAAGGTCGGGGGAGGTCGGGCATGACCTCCCCCTTGAGAGCATTCAAAGCACAAACTCAAAATCTTAAATGAAAACCAACACATGAGATTGCTATTTATAGTCAAAACACAAAGCCACATTCGACCCTTGAAAGAGGTCGAACCTGCAGGTTCGCCCCTTGTAGGGTTCGAACCAGGAACTTATGTTTTGGTCTATATTAACAAATGCATCAAATCCATAAAATGCCCTTATGTATCACCACAATCTCATGTAATACAATACAAGACTCAACCCTAGTCTATTCGACAGTAACGTCCACATAAAATGCATCAACACAGTTCGGTGCTAACCTCCAGCCACAACAGCTCTGGTGCGAGCACACGAGAAGAGCCCTAGTGCGAGCACACACTATGGTGCTCGCGTGCGTTAATGGAAGAAAGTGAGCACAGGTCGCGCCGGTGCTCACCCCTAGCCACAACGGGGTGTGGTTAAGTGAGCACAGGCGATGCGGTTATTTGAGAGTGAAGTCGGTGGCTCTCGTCTACTCGTTTGCGTCCCACAATGGATGGTCCTAAAGAGAGGGTTGTATTGGCCGATAGAATAACGGTTGCATTGTGGTAACCGAGGATTATGACGATAGAGTGAAGACGACGAAACAGGGAGCGACAATTTTTTTTTTTCCTTTTCTTTTCTTTCTTTCTTTTTTTTTTTTTTTTTTTGAAAATTTTTAATATTATAGGTAGAATGTTCATTTTACGTAAGGTAAGGTTTAACGTATTGTAGCTAAATAGAATCACATGTATAATTTATGGAGTTAATAGCTATAATTGTCCCTGAGGTTGTCACATCAGTCCAAAATCGAAACTTTTTACATCTGGGTCCTTCAGTTTTACTTCTTTTTTTTTTTGCCAAATTCGTTCCTAACACTAACCCAGTTAGCTTATCTCGTTAAGTTGGGGGGGTATTTATGTCTTTTTGCCTAGCCATTTTTTTTTAATATTTTTTTAATAAGTGGGACCTGCCTTCTTCTACCTCTAGACCTCCCCACCTGCACACACTCTCGATCTCCCCACTTGCACCCACACCGACCCTCCACCCTTCTCCCTCAAACAACTCCACCTCCACCTCCACCGCCTACCTTCTCCCTCAACCAACTCCGGCTAGGACCCACCACCCACTTTCTCCCTCTCTATTAACCACTGAACCACCTCCTAAACTCGGTCTCACTCTCTATTAACCACCACCAATGTGCTACCAACACCATCATCGACTAAAACGACCAGAACCTGAAACACTCTGGCCAGTTCCTCAATTCCGACAACCACCAAGCCCCACTGATCACCATAGCTCTGGACGGTTCCTTAGACATGATCCTCTTGAGGCCACCAAGCTCCACCTCACCTTTAAGATGATGGTGGGGTTCACAACCTCTTCCCGTCTCATATGTTTAAAACCTTCGGAGTAGTCAACAACCTCCTCTCAGACCTCAAAACCCTAGCCAGACCTTTATCTCTCTCTATTTTTCTTCATCTTCCATCCAATTTAAACCCGGACCTTTACACTGATTAAACCAAAACCATTCCTAACATTTTACCCTAAAACCCTCTTTCATCTTCTTCCCTAATCCAATTGCACATGGCGGGTGTCGGGTCTCGGTCTCAGTCAATTCAACTCGGGTTAGGTCTATTCTCATTCTCTATAGATCTTTAAGGTGTAGTGGATGGTGGGTTGAGTGGATTGGTGATGTTTGGTTGATGTTGTGTGGTGGTGGTTGATAGTGGAATGGTGGTGGTGGTGGTGGTGGTTTGAACTTGAAGAGAGATGCTAGGGAGAGATGAGAGGGTTTTTTTTATTTAAAGGCTAAAAAAAGAAATAAAAAATTTTAAATAAATAAAGTATACAAAATGTCCAAAATTCCCTCGATTTCCTAGGCAAAACGATATAATTACCCCTCAACTTAACGAGATAAGTTTACTAGGTTAGTGGCAAGGACGAATTTGGCAAAAAAAAAAAAAAGTAAAACTGAAAAAACACAAATGTAAAAGAAGTTTTAATTTTAGACTAATGTAGCAAAACTGGTCAAACCACAGAGACGATTTTGGACTAATATTAACAAGCCATTAATTTTATATCGATATATGTTGCAACTTTTTATTAGCTAAAGCTATATATAAAACAAAGTTGTAGTGTTGTGAATGGATTCAAGTAATAGTAAAAGTATAGTTCAACAAGTGGGTCACATAATTAAGTCACGGACGGTCAGGAGGCCACGTGAAGTGTATACATAGTGAGAGTGTGGGATAAAGATGTATCTATATGTAATGTATGTATATGGATCAAATTCTTTTTTATTAGATAATATCTATAATCCCTATGCTCGATCTCTATCCGGGACATTCTTGTCGAACATCTCTTGATATGTCAAACTTATCATTTTTGTTTCTTTCATATAGGCTTGATTCTAAAATCTAACTAAATAAATATTTTATGAATCCTTATGGTCTCACCTCTTGCTTCTTAACCTTTTCTTCTTTAGCTTATTCTACATGTATGCTTCTTAGAAAGAAAGTTGAATTGAAAAAAGGTAGGGAGCTACATGAGTTAATTATGGGTATGTCGTAGTTGTTTAAACAATTAATAGGCACGTAACTTGTTCCAAAACAACTAAGGTAAGATCAACTAGAGATAATTTGACTCTAGTGAACTTGTTTGTATAAATATTTTGAGTCGAGTTCAACTTGAATAACAGGTCGTTTATTGGCTTACTTGAATATATATATATATATATATATATATATATATATATATATATAGGGTAGGGATCCTAAGAGAACCAACCCCTATTTGAGAACTGAGAGAACCATTCTGAGCCACACATTTCATATAAAGGCAAAAAAAAAAAAATTTTTTTTTTTTTTTTTTTTTTTGCTTTAATCGCACATTTTTATGCAAGAAAAAAAAAAATTTTTATTTTTTTTGAATTTTTTTTTCATTTATACATATGTGTATATGACAATTATACATATGTGTATATAGCATTTTTCAGCTATACATATGTGTATATTTCAGTTATACATATGTGTATATAGCATTATACACATGTGTATAATGCAATTATACACATGTGTATACTGAAAAAAAAAATACAAAAAAAATAAAATAAAAAATTTTTCTTACATATAAGGCAGCGATTTTTGCAAAAAAAAAAAAAAAAAAAAAAAAAAAAAAAAAAAAAAAAAATTTTTTTTTTGCCTTAGAGAAATGTGTGGCCCAGAATGGTTCTCTAGTTCTCAATTTGGGAAAAGGTTCTCATTTGAACCAAATCCTATATATGGCAAAAATTTTTTTTTTTTTTTTTTTTTTTTTTTTTTTTTTTTTTTTGCAAAAATCGCTGCTTTATATGTAAGGAAAAATTTTTTTTTTTTATTTTTTTTGTATTTTTTTTTCAGTATACACATGTGTATAATTGCATTATACATATATGTATAATGCTATATACACATATGTATAACTGAAATATACACATATGTATAGCTGAAAAATGCTATATACATATATGTATAATTGCTATATACACATATGTATAATTGTCATATACACATATGTATAAATGAAAAAAAAAATTCAAAAAAAATAAAAAACAATTTTTTCCTTGCATAAAAATGTGCGATTAAAGCAAAAAAAAAAAAAAAAAAAAAAAAAAAAAAAAAAAAAAAAAATTTTTTTTTTTTGCCTTTATATGAAATGTGTGGCTCAAAATGGTTCTCTCAGTTCTCAAATAGGGGTTGGTTCTCTTAGGATCCCTACCCTATATATAGGGTCAAGATCCTGTACAAATAGTGTTTTTTGTGAGAAATGTAAGAAGTGTTTTGGGCCATTGGATCATCTTAATCAATGGTTTAGATTTAATGAATGGCAATCTTGTAATTAGTGTTTAATTATTAATGATAGAAAACAATGATGAGGGGTATTAAAGTAAATTAGACACCCACATTTAATTGATAGCTCCTAAAAAAATGGAAAGAACCATTCACTCTCATTAATTTCTCTCTCTCTCTCTTCCTCTCTCTCCTCTTCGCTAAAAATCAATCTGCAAAACAACTTGAAGATATTCATGTATGATGAAGATAAAACACACTGGATTACGGAGAAGATGATGATAAAACATATGGGACTGTGTTTTATTCATACAGATAGTGTTTTATATTTAAAGTAGATATTTTATTTTTTTTCACATAGCGTTTGGTGTTTTATTATTCATGTCAATGGCGTGCGTTAGTCACACATGGTGTTTTTATCAATCATAATTTTTATGGTATATAAAAAATAAAACACACCAATATGATCGTCTTTGAAAATAAAACACAATGATATGAACACTACAATTCTCAGAATCATGGTATTGAACACCACAAAATACACACATGCTTTCTAAAATAATAACAGCTAAAGTTTTGAAAAAACACAACATGCTTTTATCCTAAGTGTTTTGCTGGAAAAAACACAACATGCTTTTATCGAATAAAACACTACACTATGAATGCTTTATGATGGCTGCGAATTCAGTGAATGAATAAAGATGTGCTGAATGTTTATAAATATTAAAGAAATACCCGTTCAAAAATATTAAAACAAAAATCCCTACTAATCCTCCTAATTAATCACGATATTAATTGCAATTATCTTCTAAAAATAACATAATCAAACCAATTTACATTGTTACCCCTTAAGATATAAAAATAGAATACGCAAAGTATCAAATTTGGGTCAACTATATAGCTTATTTTATTAAATATGTCAACTCGAACATGAATCATTTAATAAATGGATCAACATATTAACTCGTTCAAGAATATTTTAAAGGGGTGGGAAAATCATGAGTTTTAAAATTTAAATCATATACTAACCTATTAAAGTTTATTCTATAAAAACATAGTAATGCACACATATTCCACTTGTTAAAATACTTAGGCATGGATCTAAATCTAAATTCCAAGTTTGAAGCTTCTAAAGTTGGTTCTTTGTTAGTTTATGGTTTCATTCATTCAGTTAAATGCAACGATTCAAAAAACTAAACAGGACACTTGAAATCCACATACTAGCTCTGGTACTTCTTAAAATATGATAATGTTATTAAACGTTACGGTTCATCCTTGCTTTGACGGACAAATAATTAGTCACACGGTAACAATACTGTAACACAAGTCTGGGCTCTAAAAATGCTTTATCACATTTGTTACCGATAGCTTCAATTGTATTACCCTGTTTAAATAAACATTTGCAGTATGTGCATATGTATATGGGTATGCATGCATACATTAATAGGTATACACATAAAGATAATTAACTAAAAGAAATATTATTAAACTTTTAAATATACAAAATTAGCTAAATATATAAAACTTTAAAATAATTAAGTTTAGAAAATGTAAAAATGCATATTAGATATTAATGGTAGGTAAATTTATTTAAAAAACCTCATATACATTAATTTAGCAAAAAACACCTGATACATATTGTATATCCATGTGATATTAACATCTATGTTAATAATAACAAAACTCTCTAATTTGAAGGGGTTCTTTTTTATATGTTTAAAAAAAAGTACTCAACTCGGTATTCACATAAAACACAATCATTGTTTACACTTTAGTCAAAGATAAACAAAATTTCCTAATTTAAAGGGGTGAAAAAATTATAAGCTTTAAAATTTAAACATAATCATTTTTTTATATGTTTAAAAAAAAAAGTACTCAACTCGGTAATGCACACCTATTTCACTTGCTAAAATACTTAAGCATGGATCTAAATCTAAATTCAAAGGTTGAAGTTTTTAAAGTTGGTTCTTTTTTAGTTTATGGATTTCGTTCGTCACATTTTACTAATTATACCTTTTTTATACATATCTTAGTAATGTAAATGTTAACTTCTTGGTTTTGTGGATTCATTTAGATTAAAAACATATGGAAATGAACAAAGCAATAGTCATACAAGCGTTTAAAGTAGCGTCTAATTTTGCATTTATTAATGCTTACTTTTTAATATTAAAATAATTGTTATTTTATGTGGTATATTCTTATTGCATGATAATGGTGATGATAGTGTTAAGATTATTTGCTATGGTGCAATTTTTAGTCTCTACAAATCTGGTCTTTAACGTGAATTTAGTGAAGATATAATATTAATATTTATGTCATCTTCTATTAACTTGTGTATTAAATATTTTTAATTTATTTGAAGGATAGGATGCATGAAAGTAATATGAAGAGATCCAAAAGGCTCTCTGAATAGAAATGGAATCAAGTTATTGATCTAGACAGTTCTGACGAAAATGACAAAGAAGACGTATTTGATGATAATGCAGATAGGAGAACATGGAGGAAACTCATCCTCATCAAAAGAAGTAATAATCAAACATGAAGACATACAAGAAATTCTAGAAATCGCTCTTGATGACGAATGTTAGGCAGACAATATACATGAAATCATGCTGATTTGGAAGACGTATGACTAAACTGATCTCATTATTCAAGTAGTTCACACTTGAGTTTTTAGTTTTTAGTTTTCAATTTTTATGTTTATTAATACTTACTTTTCGTTTCGTATGTTACTTTATTTTATGAAATATTTCCTGAGTACTTTATAATTTAAATGTTAAATCTTTTTAGTTACTAGACACGTGTAATGCTTATGACGTATATCCACCGCGATAATGCTACAACAAATAATATACGAATTTAAAATAAGTACTGCAATGTAAAGTGTCACTTCCGTCGCATCGTACGAATTTTCTACTAGTATTCATTAATAAACCTAGTGGCTATTATATAGCCTTACGTAACAAAAGAACCGAAAACAACTCCTACCACTAAAATTGACATATTGCGAACATGAAGTAATAAAGGAACTAATATTGAAGACTTGCATGGGATGGACTACGTGGGTAGGGAAACCAAGGGTGTGACACACATGACACATCATGGCCATTTATGTTTTCGCTGTAGTTCCAAGTGATAAATGACTTTATCTTCTCGTCAATTAGGGTACATGATACGTGCTAAACTACCCACGTACACAATATCAATAACCCATGTGGCAATGTCTTCATCCATGATCTCTTATTATTATTTGCTTGTTCTTTTATTGATATTAGTGGGGTAGTTAATTTTAGTTGGTTAGTAGAAAATTGTGGCCGTTTGTATAACTTGTATAGTTTGTGGCCGTTTGTCGATTTCTCCCAATCGGAAATGAATCGCCGGTCGTTGTGAATGAAATTTGTCTTTCAAAAAAAAAGTAGAAAATTGTTTGTTCTGCATTGTTTTGTATAACTATTTATAGTCTTTTCAAGTTTGTTTTCTGATATGAATGAAAAATTATAGAAAGCTTTTGGCTTGATCCCTCTTTCATCTTCATTTCTGGTAAGCTTTGTAGGTTTTTCTTTGTAAGAACTCAATAACTCCACTATCCTATCTTGATTCACCGGTTTGAATCCGGCCCATTGGCTTTGTAAGTTTGAATGATTCTTTTGTTTGTATGAAATTTATGAGGAAGAACGGTTTGCTTATGTCGTTGGGTACTTTGATAATGAACTTTTTTCTTGGTTCAGTTCATGGTATTGAGGACCCAAACACCTCACTTGGAAGTCTTTCACCGTTGCAATGCTTCATTATTTCCATACCACGATCGCCTCCAATAATGGAATTATACAACCACCTTCATTGCTCGCTCGACCACCACTAGCGACAGCCCTCTTTAGCAACCACCCGAAAGACTTACATCTACCACAACCATCACCCGCACCAATTACTCAAGCATATATACAACAACCAAAACCGACACCAAAATGCACGCCATTATCACACTAGTCTACATCAAGACCCACCCCCTCACCAAATCAAAACCGAGTCACACCTTGAAGTTGGGATGGGTTACTTATCCTGATTTGTGTTTCTTGCCTCCTGCCTTAGTTTCCATACACTTTGTTCCTCATCCTAAGCATATACATGGGCAATCCTTACGTGCTTATGCTTTGGTATCCTATAACAACCAACAAGGAAATTATTTCCTTCCATCCGGTGGACAACATCCATCAAGTGGCTTTTTTGCCTCCAACAGTGAATCACTTAAGCCTTTAGAGGATGTAGCAGGACGACGTGAGTGGCACCCGCCTTGGCACTACATTAAGACTGAACCGAATGCCATCGGAAGACAACCATGGTTGCACGTTGAGACCACCCCAAATGTGGTTGTCCGACTCGAATGGCGCCCCGCCTTGACGTTTTATATTGATCGGTCCAAATGCTACCGAAAAATTTGAATGGAGACCACTTGTTCGACTTGAATGGCGACCACCATGGCAAAGGTGTTCCGTTCTTGAGGACAAGAACGTTGTAAGATGCGCGGGAATGATACGTGCTAAACTACCCACGTACACAATATCATTAACCCATGTGGCCATGTCTTCCTCCTTGATCTTTTATTATTATTTGCATGTTCCTTTATTGGTATTGGTGGGGTAGTTAATTTAGTTGGTTAGTAGAAGATTGTTTGTTCTGCATTGTTTCGTATAACTATTTATAGTCTTTTCAAGTTTGTTTTTTTGATATGAATGAAAAATTATAGAAAGCTTTTGGCTTGATCCCCCTTTCATCTTGATTTCTAGGAAGTTTTGTAGGTTTTTCTTTGTAAAATCTATCGATACATATCCTAAAAATGTGTTTCATAAGTATACAATGTTAGAAAACTTACATTGAAATCGAAGACAAATCATCAGCGTGAACCATACTTGTTTTTGACACCATTCCCTTAAACAGATCCGCGGTCTGTTCCCAGGGTACACCGGTTCTTAACAGTGGTGGTGCACTGCCCGACTTGCACACTTGCCTGAAAGATATTCGGACATCGATTGAGTTTGTTCTCTACATATATGTGTGCGTGAGTATTTCTTTTCTATATTCTCAAATGAGGCACAAAGCCTTACATTATATAAGAACATGGATGTATGAAGAGTCTTCTTAGTTAAAGACTTAATTTGAGACATAAATACTCTAATTAAGTTACATAAAATCACTAATTAAAATAAATAAAACATCTAATCAAAGACATAAAACTCTACTCAAGAGTTTAGTCTTTAATTCTGTGACAACCGGCAAATTTCGTACAACGATTAACGTGATTCTAATCATGTTTTAGAAATAATTAACATGGTTTAAGGTTAATTATGGTTAGTTGAGCTAATATGAGTCCTACGATGTCCTTTTGAAAGTTCGTTAAAGTCTTGATGCCTTTTAAGAAAGACTTCGCGTGTTTAACGTAACGAACTGACATCAGCAAAAATTTGTCAAACTGGAATAACATAAGTTTATTCTATGAAAATACGACACGTATTTACTATCGATGCGAACGGATGTGAAATCGGCGTGGTAAACGGCCAAAAACGCAGCGTTTTGGGGAAACGCGGAGAGGAACTGACGTGGGATTCGAACGTCGAAACGCGTGGTTTTAACCGTTATCGAGCTTTTGGAATAATTATCTATTATAAATAATTCCATTTATTTAGTTTCGAAAGTGAACAGGTCGCCTAAATGAAGTATAGCTCGACCGGATCGATTAACGCGATTTTTAACGCGTGTTCCGTTTTCACGCGTCGAGCTACGAGAATAATAACTAAATTGCTCGGTTTAGTTGTGTTTTTAATTTCGAACAAAACCGACTAGTTTTCGTGATAAGTTATTAACCCTAAATACAAACCGAGCCTTAAGACGTTAAACGGGTTCGATACGCGGTACACACCCCACCTAACCCCAAGCCCTAGCTATAAATAGGATAAGTCTTCTTCTTCCCTAATTTTTGCAGCCACATACCCGCCCCCCTCACTCTCTCTCTACTCTCTCTCTCTAAAACTCTATCTCTCTCTCTCTCTAACCTCTCGCACCTCCCCCCCCCCCTGGTTTCAACGCCGGCCGACCACCACCATCTCCGGTGGTGGCGGCGTGAATGGTTTTAGCTCAGAAAGCTGTGGAGGTGGTGTTTTCAGTGGTGGTTGGAGGTGGTTTCGAGGCAGATAACGATCGATGGGGGATTCAGGTTAGTAGGTGACGGGTTTGAGGGTGGTTTGTCTGATCACGGTGGTGATGGTTTTGGCTCGGGGGTGCAGGAGGAGGTTGTTCCTGGTGGTCGCGCGGAGGGTTGAAGGTGGTGCAGGTGGTGGGTGGTCCGATGAGTGGCTTTAGGTGAGGTCCGATGGTGGTTCCGTGGTGGTTGTTGCAGACGAGGACAGGGAAGGTGGTGCGTTGGGCTGCTCGGGCCGGGTCTGGGTCGGGGTCAGCCAAGCAGATCTGGTCAACTCGAGTCAGACTCAGTTTTGGTTCGGGTTTGTTGGGTGACGGGTTCTGCAGATCTGGTGAGTTACGGGTCAGGTGTCGATGGTGATGAATCGTTGTTTTGGCCGGGTTTCGAGTCATGGTGGCTGATTTCAGCGGGTTTAAGTCCCGGGTCAGATCTGACCCGGTTTTGGTCGAGGCTCGTGTTCGTTTTGCGAGTTGGGTTCGGCTCGGGATCTCAGTTACGGGTCAGATCTAGTCAAAACAGGAGTCCGGTCAACACGCGGGCAAGCTCGGTCAGCTGGTCAACGGGTCAGACCGAGTCAACTCGGTCAAACATGTCGACTCGGTCGAACACGTCGTTCTAGACGCATCAAGTCGCGCGCAGCACGTGTGGTATAATTATTTGTGTTTACTCTGCATTGCATATTATAAATTATAAACACAAATAAAAACCGGAGTTTAACTCGCGAACGGACCGGAAATAATAAACAGAAAGTATAAGTCGGATGTCCGGTTTCGTATATTAGCGTGACATGGTTAATTATCGGACTTAAATTGTGTATATTTTTATAAATAGTACGATTTATATAATAGTCGAAACGTATAAATGTCTCGCTAAAATGAAATTGCGGATAAATGGATTGATTGTCTTGTGTTTGGAAATTGATTTTGGGAAAATTGAAGACACTTGTGTTGTCTGGTTTGTACAAAAACAGAGGAAACTCTGCCGAAATTTTATAAAATCCGGAGCACAACGAACGCGATATTGTTGTGCGTTTTTATAAATAACTTCCAAGTGTTTGACAAAGATTATTTGTAATGATAATAAGTGAATCCCGGAAAATATTTTCGAAACAAATATATATAGTTTTCCAAACGTCAAGTATGACGAGTTTTCGAAAGGTTTTCAGTAATTAATAAAGTTTATTGTTCGGATTCAAAAATATATAGACGCTCGATTTTACTTGGGAACCTTTTTATAAAATCTAAGTTTCCGTATACTTTAAAATGCTCGGATTTGGGAAATAATGTAGCAAATGTTATTCGATTGGGGTTAATAACAAGATTTGTGTTTTGCAAAGTATATTTTCCCAAAAATAAACGTACAAGACAACTATATTCATCCGATTTACGATATGAGCTACGGCTCAGGGATGAGTTATACGTTTCGTGGTGTTAGTCCAACATGGTTTACACACGCAGAGTAACAGGTGCGCAACTTGGGGTACTATGTCGTATGTGAACTCATGAACTATGATAAGTCACGATCGGTTCGTCGAGTTAAAACACTTAAAGACTCGGGTTACTACACACGAGTCGGGATAGTTGAATAAACTATCTTTTAAACGGAAATTAATCTAGGTTTATATATGATAGACTTTAAGGTGTCCTTTATTGGTACTTAGGGCACGAGAAAGTCGGTCAAGGCGTTGGATTTTATTTGCTAGCTAAGCATGGAAATTAAGGTGAGTTTCACGGCCCCATTTTACTGTTTTAACTGGGGGAAAGATATGTTTGTCAAAAATTATCACATATTGAAATGTTTTCAAAGGTTAAAATGTGGTAAGTGGCATGATGAGTACTTGAGTTTTTGGTCGCCACTCGGGGTTGGGTCCTCGCTACTGTAACCATTAATTCAGGTAAATGAAACCAAAGGAATATTTGGATAGTACTATCGGTGCCTGACGAGGCCCACCTCTGGTTGATAGCGTCAACCCGGTAAAGACAAGAGGTGCACGTATTCTGAACTTAAGTCGTAGGTTTCCGAGAAACGACTTGGAGCGGGGCATATTTATTAGTCTTGGTTTGGTTATGGGACTCAGGGGATTGCTTATCATCATAGTTTGTAGGAGCTAGCTACTCCGTACAAAGGCCACAAAATGTGCTGGATTGCACAGGATGTAAAAATGTGCTGGATTTGCACAGGAAGTAAAAACGTGCTGGATTTGCACAGAATGTAAAAATGTCGTATTTACGAAACTAAAACCTGTGAACTCACCAATATTTTATATATTGACGTCTTTTTAAACATATCTTTCAGGTAACTAAGTGCTGAACAGGTATGCGGCTAGTACGGTGGAATTTGGGATGTCGGACACTGGTTGGGGGTTTCATCTATTGTTACCATCGGGTTGGGACATGAACGGAAACGCCCCACTTTAAACTTAACGTTTGTGATTTTAAGTAATGTTTGAAACCAGGTATCCCTTCCCGACATCTTAATATAATGATCATTTCTAATTAAATATAGTTTGTGTTAATCTTGACTTTGATATGCTTTCGAGCGTCGCGCCACGTGTTTCCGCCATTGGCGTGGTGTGACAGAAGTGGTATCAGAGCCAAGGTTATAGCGAACTAGTATTTTTGAAAAATCTAGACTATAACCAGTTTTGGCTCGAAAACAGAGTTTTCAAAAATAAAACACAACGAAATATTTTTAGAAAAGAAAGAAAATTGTACATGGATTGTACAAGGGGAAATTCCGACCGACTAGCCATGTGTGTCAATATATAAAATGTTAGAAAATAAGGATATGAATGTTTAAATTGTGTAGAGATCCGATTTTCTAACTAGTGCTAGTTAATGCATATAAGTAGTACAGATAGCTTGCCTGTAAGGATATCGTCTCACACTTCACTTTAGTCCGCACTTTTGCATCGGTTACCGACATCGACAAGCGGGAAGGACAAGCGGTGGTCTACGACGAACTCACCCGCTTACCTGCGGACGGGATGATCGGAAGGGCTAACCTTTATCGTGCTAGTGGACGCTGTCGTGTTGCTGATGATGGGAAGGCAAAGCTAGTCTAGGTCCTTTATTTGTGAAATCTTTGTTTTGGATCAGGAAGCTCGGAACTAGCGGGCACCAAAATTACCTGGCAACACCGATTATCATTGCGGGTGCACACGTAATAATAACTTGTGGTGCACGGTAACCTAGGTGGGCGCTAGGGCTGGGGTTGGTGATCACTCCTTGCCTTGTCTATTCTGGTACTGTAGGGTCAGTCTTAGCTTTTGATTGGCCAACGGGCTAAAAGGGAAGTCTTGTTGATATCCCTTGATGTTGATCCTCGCAAACTGAATGAGCTTTCTTCAGCATTACCTCTAAGGTACGAACACGGAAGAGCTCGGACGTCTACTTCATATGAGTAATCTGACGTAAACCCTCGCATCGGATAAGGACAGGAGACGAAAACTTCCTTGTATAGGAGTTTAATGCCTCCGCACGAAGTTCTTCGATGGAGCGGACATACGAGGATGCACTGCCTGCCGAAGAGATGAATGCTTGGTACGATGCGTGGAACGCTAAACTTGGAAACCAGTAAAGACCGAGGGTGTGTCCCTGCAAAACCAGTGCGTTTTGAGCACGGGACCCTATGTGGATCAGTATTGAGATTAGTTGCCCGTGTGCTGCTATATTATTACTGTGAGTAAGTCATTCTTGATCTAACACATGCCCAAGTTGTCTTCAAGGGTCAGGCGTTCCTTCCCCTATCGGGGGGCAAAATCGTCCTTGCGGAGTTAATAGGCTTGATCATCTTTATCTAGAAGGCATGATAGCCCGCGTCTAAATCAACAATGTCGAATCGGCAAGACCATAGTATAATTATTTAAATGGGAAAATAAATATATGGTAAAGTGAGCCGAGTCGGGTGTTGAAGACGAAATATCGATCGGCAAGATCCTAGTATATTTATTTAAATGGGAAAATAAATATATGGTAAAGTGAGCCGAGTCGGGTGTTGAAAAAGAATTAGCGATCGGCAAGATCCTAGTATATTTATTTAATGGGAAAATAAATATATGGTAAAGTGAGCCGAGTCGGGTGTTGAAAATGAAATATCGATCGGCAAGATCCTAGTATATTTATTTAATGGGAAAATAAATATATGGTAAGGTGAGCCGGGTCGGGTGCCGAAAACGAAATATCGACCGACAAGACCCTAGTAAAATTATTTAATGGGAAAATAATTATACGGTAAAGTGAGTCGAGTCGATGGTCGTAAAATACAATGTCGAATCGACAAGACCCTAGTATAATTATTTAATGGGAAAATAATTATACGGTAAAGTGAGTCGAGTCGATGATTGTAAAATGTAGTGTCGAGTCGACAAGATCCTAGTATAATTATTTAATGGGAAAATAATTATGCGGTAAAGTGAGTCGAGTCGATGGTGGTAAAACGAAATGTCAAATCGACAAGATCCTAGTATAATTGTTTAATGGGAAAATAATTATACGGTAAGGTGAGTCGAGTTGATGGTTGAGAAATGTAATATCGAATCGACTAAATCGTAGTATATTTATTTAATGGGAAAATAAATATATGGAAAGGTGAGTCGAGTCGATTACGGGAAAAATGAAATCTCGACTGACAAGATCCTAGTATGACTACTTAATGGGAAAGTAGTTATATGGTAAAGTGAGTCGAGTCGGAGATAATTTTATCCAAGTCAGTTAAAATATATGGAGACATACATATATATTGAATATAGGATCACGACGTGCGTTTTGCGTCTGAATCCGTCATAATACTCGGGGAGTGAAACCACATTTCGGGAGCCGAAATCGTAAAGCGTGTGACTCGTAATTGTCAAGTGTCACGGAACGCTCTGGCTGACATCGAAATTCCCCTCGAAAATCAAATAACGGACTACTGGAAGTGGTCACGTTATTCTGTCACCTAAACTTACCCATGGGACGGCAATTCCATTGCTCATGTTGCAATGTTGAACGTCCGCTACCCTCGTCAGGACGACGAGACTGGCTGTTTATTTGGGGTGGCAATTGATGCGAAGTGTTTTCCATCAATCCCCATAGATATTGAGACGTTGCGTCCCTTTGTCACGGTGTTTTAAAAACTAAGGTTGCGAGATCCATTCGTCATGGACAATGTGACTTGTCTGATCTCTTGTCATATTTCGAAACTCTCACTGCGTAGCCTATCAGGAAGAAAGTTCGCTGGCCCCGCATAGGTGTCGGAGAGGCATTTCAGTTGATGACTATCGGTACTAGGGCCAAATAACATGCAAGAGGACCCTAATAAGAAGGATGACTCGGCTGAATTGCCAGAGTCTGTATCGTTTTATTTTATCGGGGTGTCTCGATAAATCATGATCCTTCTACCTCTACTATTCTCGTTGTGACCAATATGGTGATATTGGAAAAGGTATAGATCGGTTTCTAGGTCCTATGGATGCTAATTACCACAATCCTAATAACTACGGTGAGTCTAAGGCTCCCACCGAGCCTAATGTTGCTCCTGCTGTAATTGTTCTATGGCCCAAGCGAATCATGTCATCGTTGCTGAGAGTGTAGCTCATACTGAGTGTGTTGAGGATGTTTCTATGGCTTTTGTCAAGTTTGATGTTGCTGTTGTTTCGAAGGCTCCTACTAAGATCACTGTCATTGACATGGACATCCATAAGACCCTTGCCAAGCCGCTATGATCATGTTTGTGTCACGATGGAGTTCGTTGCCATTAACTCCATTTTCTTTGAGGTTTTCGTTGAACCGCTCGTTATCATTCCCTGGCTCCTGCCAAGACTAATGTTGGCGATGGCTCTCAGGTATGGTTGAGCCTGTCAATGCTACAGTTGCTATCATTCGAGTGACTTATGTCGAGTATACAGTCATTCTCCCTAGGAACGATATCGGCCTAATAAGTCTACTAAATTAGGTGGAACCCATTGTTCCCATTTCCGTTGTGATGGCGGATGCCTTTGGTGATCCAATCGTTCCTACCGGTGAGCCTATGGAGTATAGGTTGCTGCTGGGGTTACGAATAAGGATTCCGTCGCCATAAGTGAGCTGAAGCGCACCGGGATGTGTGCTCACCGTAATGGAGCTTCTTGTAGTTATGTATAGTGGACTCGCTAGGTTGTGTGTCGTCCTGCTGTCGTGAATTCATGTTGTGGTGTTACCCCTAACGATTGTGCATTCTTGTAGTTGCACAGTTTTGCCGACTGCACATCCGTGCGGTTGCGTTTCGCTGTCGACGGTGCATTCCTGTTGTTGTGCTGCTCCTGCAGTGGTGTAGCCTTGTTGTCGTATTTCTCTGGGTCATGCGGTCCATGTTGCGGTATTGCCTTGTTGTCATGCTTCTTTGTCGTCGTGTTGTTCCTGTACGGTGTTCCCTTGTTGATGTGTTCGTGGATGTGTTGTTGTCATGTCATGTTATTTCTACTATCGTATTGCACCGTGAACGTATTGCTACAATTGTTGGATTGACTTGATGATGTGATAACTTGTCGTTTGTTTCACTCTTGGTTCCCTCGGGATAAAGACACTACCCCAAACCCACGTAACCGTTGTTATGTTGTTGAATGGTCGTGTGGTGTCGCCATTGATTATGGAGGATTTCGGGTGTCCAACGGACTTTCGGGGAGTCATAATAAGACACTCTAGTCCTAGTGTTAGCACGTGTATCTCCCTAAAGTTCGAACCTCGTGGTAGCTTCAGTAATTGACCGAATCATGTGTCGACCTCTTTATATGCTCGCGCGTTTCGTGAGCATTACCTCTTCAAGATCTAAGGCATCAGTGACACCATGTCCAGCCTTAACCTTTTACGTGCATTGCGGTCGACTAACCACTCTCGAATCATGTCGGAAGGAAATCCCATGATCCACACATGACGGGGTGAGCCTCGTATTTGCGATAAAGGGATTTCGAATACATCTCGAACTTGAAGGTATCGAGTAAATGTGAGCAATATTATGACCCATACCTTTGGGCTAGTAAGAGTTGAAAGACTCAATTCATTATTGCTCATCCCTGTGGATTGTTTAACATCATGCCTGCCAACGTGTCATGCCGATGACTACAGGAATAACAGCGCGGACCCACCCACAGCGTGTGCAATGGTGGA
Organism: Ambrosia x helenae; assembly: GCA_030844895.1. Taxonomy (NCBI): domain Eukaryota; kingdom Viridiplantae; phylum Streptophyta; class Magnoliopsida; order Asterales; family Asteraceae; genus Ambrosia; species Ambrosia x helenae. The sequence goes on from CM061225.1 coordinate 70,566,125, forward strand.
GTCCCCGGTACATGATTCGGAGGTCTTATGAAACCCTGAATCTAGCAGGACATGTAGCATTGTCTACTCTATGAGAGTGCTACCCTACCGTGTTGAGATGGATGATCGATTCAACCGTTCGGGAAATGTTGCTATTCTTCTGATAGTAGGTCTATCTTGTCTTGGTGTCGTACGTAGATTCTTGGGATAGTGGAACCCTTTCGACCTTGGGTCGATACGGGTGTTCCCAGTTATTTTTCAGTAGCATTGCTCGTGCTAGAGCAAAATCCCCTGTCATTGACAGGCACTGTTGGAGACACCAAAGTAATATGAGCTGCCAGGTTAGTGCGTTTAGTACCTGACTAACCAAGATGAGCTCGAAAGCTTACATGTTGCACCCATGCGTGTGACTACCTGAGTCGTTGAATGGGATGCCTTGTTGGAAGGCTCAAGACTACTTCTTGTAGGGCGATCTCGGTCGTTTGTTGTTTTAAGTAGCGGTTTTGGCGCATGAAGCCGCCAAGCCCAAACGTGAGATCTAGGCCAGATGCATTCATTATGACTCGATTTCACCTCTCAACTTGAAAGATCCGAAAGATGGAACCTTTGGCGAGTGAGGGATTCCAGTTTTAGGACTCCTTTCACTCAGATCACTGCATAGGGTCGGATAGTCAAGTCGAGGGAAAGTGTCCTGTATTGTTCAGAATTGATTTACTAGGTTGCTAATAACGATAGGACACCAGTGCTCGTGAGGCACATATAGCAGGACAAGCACTGGGTACCCTTGTTTCGAGTAGTTACCAATGCTCTGCTTACCGTCTCGAGGAAACCAACGTGTTGAAATGTTGTCGAGACCTTATCCTTTGTCTGTTGCTGCAACCATATCATGATGATTCATATACATCATTCCCGTGTTGACCAACGTGGTGAGTTGATGTGAGCCTCTAGACATTTGTGTTTAAGTCGGCTTAAATCCTCGTGTATTGTGGAATTGTACGGCTGTGTGTTGAATATACACTGTCTAATGCCTGGGGAACTGAGGGGTGGAAGTGACGCAAAAACTTTCGACCTCCATCAGTCCATATTAGGCGTCCTAGTACCACTAACCATAATCGCTCATACGTAAAGGTTGTAAGTGGATGCATAGTGAATTTCGGTCCATGTGAGGACACGGGATTACCATCCGCTACGATAAACAACCTCGAGCGTCCTCAGGAATGTCGACTGCTTTGTGATCTGGTAAGATCACCCGATTAGTGAAATTCAACGAGCGAACCTAATGGCCTTGTCGCCTGAGGTGTCCGGTGACTGTGATGAGACGCAGGCAATGATCGATTGCTGTTTGGAACCTTCTCATCCCCTACTCGTTTGTGGTTATAATATGAGGCATACGGATAGCCACCTATACTCTTGGAGAGTTGTGGCTAGGCACTAGGTGTCAACTTTCACAATATCGAATTTTAGTAGTTATCCTACCTCAGGGTTCGCCGAACCTTGAACGCAAGTCTGGAATACTCAATTTGAGATGTGTATGGATTACCATTCTCGAAAGAGTGAATTATTGTCCTAGACGGAAGTGTCCCGTGTGATACAATTAGTGTCGGTGGCAAATCAAATCCGTGTACTTCATCGCCAGAATTTCCTATGTGATAGGAATTATCACTCTAGTGTTCGGGGTGTACTGCTCGAAGTCCTCTGGAGTGCATACGTGTACGTCTCTAGTACATTGAATGACAGATAGAGATATACACATGATCTGGCTTGAGTTCAAGAGATGATCAACGGATCGGGTAGATTCAAATCTGCTTGGATAAGTGGCCAAACCGATCAGGAAGTTGTACTAACAAGGCGTTGGCCTTAGGAACTTCGAATTGGTATATGTGACATCCGTCACCCTCGTCTTTCGTCAAATTTACAATAATAACCCTTCAAATATTTTCATTATAGTCCCTGTAAAGTTCGTCGTTTTCAAATTTAGTTTTAGAGCGAACAAAAATTTATCGTTTATATTTATATTGGATCGGGTATGAGTTTTTTAATCGAATGCGTATATGGAAACGTGTTCGTAAAAGTTTCTATAAAAAAAAATTCAAGTTTTAAAAAGTTTTACAAACTTTTAAGTTAAATAAGATAACTTTGGTTAAGTATTATAAAGGAAAAATTAACTGAAATTTAATAACTAACTAAGTGTAACTTGGAGGGACCAATCCTGCCATTTGCTGAAAGTTTCAAAACTGAAAAAGACCCCTGTTTTCCCTTCCTCGCTGTTTTTTTTTTCCGGCTACTGGTCTCGCCGCCGGCGGGATTCCGGCGAGTCCCACAATCGTTTTTTTTAAGCGTTTCAAGACTTTAATGATACCAAACGTTTTCTCCATGATTAACCAACTGTTTTAACTATCAAAAACGCGTTAAAATATTGTTTTAATGAGTATTGAATCGGGTTTTAAGGTATAACCGACCGGAACTTTAATGATCATCAAGAGAACGATTTTGAACGGGTTCACTATATAAACTCCATCCCATCATGTTTCTGCAGTACCTACCATTCTAAAACACCCTAACAATCTTCGAAATCCATCCAGTAACCATATATAAATCACGGTTTCTTCTATGGGTCTTGAAGCCTCAAAATAGCGATCGATATCATGTTGTAAGTTTGATTTTTCATTGCCGTTTTATTGTTCAGTTATCCCTCTTTGAAAGCCCCATGAACTCGAGTCCTACCTTGATCGAATTGAAGGTGATGAAAATTAGGGTTAGGGTTTGATAGATTTGGGAAGAAGATGACTTGGGTTTTATAATATAAATACAATTCGCTTTGAATAACTTCAACAAAAACACTTGGTGGCCTAGTGGTGGTGTGGACGTGTAGGCATAGAACAGACCCGGGTTCGAATCCCCTGAACCCCGGGTTTGATCATTTAATTTTTTTTACCTGATTATATATAATGTTTATATATTTAAATATTCATAATAAATTCATTTTGTTTATATATAAATACCTTGATATCTTTAAATATTCATAATAAATTCATTTTTGCTCCAAAAGTTATGAAAATTTAGGTGTAGCTTCTTGATAACTTATAGAAAATTACCACATTTTTATTTTCTGGAAAATGTTTTATTTTTATATTTTTATTGAATTAACTTGTTTTAATCATATTTAATTCATTAAAAATTCATTTTTAATGATTTTAATCTCAAACTTTTTGGGTAATTATTTCTCATCATCAAGAACTGATATAAAAATTATTGGTTCAGAAAACATTTAATCTTATTGACTTTCCTATTTTTAATCATTTAAACATGATTTAATCTCATTAAATCAGTTTTAAATATAAATAAGTGTATAAAAATTATGAGAAAATTATTTTCATTACTTTACATCAGAAAGCATCCATTTTCAATAAAAATAGCATTATTGGATCATATCTTGTATTATTAGTATTATTTATCAATTACGACATAATTAAACGTTTATTTATTTGTACTATTACGAAATCTATTTTATAAATACCTTTCTTATAAAATAGAAATATTTCTTATGTTGAAAGTCTTAATTATTAGTTGTCGGATCATTGTCTAATTCGTCATCATTTATTTCAATATTTATAATTATCGTATTTATTTACAATAATTAGTTAAAGTAATTAACTAAATTATTTTGTTTTAAATATTTAAACATATTTTAACTAAATACACAATTGGTAATAATTATATTATTTAAACCACATTTACAACCTTTCATATATTATTTGTGATATACAACTTTTACATTAACGCAACTCATCATAAAAAAACTCTACTTCCCCAAATCGACTTAGCAAACCCTAATGCCTTAGACCCTAGATACCTTAGACTTTTAGACACGTCCTTATTAGTATTCTTGCACATTATAGGTTGAATTCCTCGGAATTCCCATTACTTAGCTCACAACCGCTTAAGTGGATTTTGATCGCTTTCGCAAACTGTGAGTATATCTTTCCCTTTTTTACTGTCTTACTATTTGGGGTGACTCATGTACTTACTATCAAGTTTCTATTTCTTTTACTACATGCAATTCTTATGTGTGTTTGCTTGTGTTATTTTTGTGTATCTATGACCTGTCAAATCATTAACCGCTGGGCGGCCTGGCATTTCAATGAATAGTACTATGGTATATACCCTTGTGACTCTGTTGAGAGTCCACGTCATTGCTATGTATTACATTACTACTAGCGCATACTATATATATCTGCTTTCTTTCTTAGGGTTGATTTGACCCGGATACCACTTATTACATAATTGCAAACAGTATACGACACATGAATTGCTAAACACTTTTCTACTATATTTATTTAAACAGGGTATGCTCACCAATACAATTTTTGTATTGACCAAAATATTTTGTACATGTTTCAGGTTGTTTTGAGACGCTTCTTTTAGGCTTTTGGATTTTATATTTCAGTCTTGACTATATTGTATCTTAGCTAGACTTGTCACTTTAGAATTATTGTATCCTGTAATTTCATTTCAATGTAATAAATTATTTAATCAATGTATTCAAATTTACACTTTAGTCCATGAGCTATTGAACAATCGTCACTACGTGACACCTCGATGTTTCCGCCATCGGTTGGGGTGTTACAGATTGGTATCAGAGCCATGGTTATAGGGAATTAGGTTATTAGAATGCCTTTTAGCCTAGACTATAACTAAGCTTACTTTCACGAGTCCTCTCGTTTATATTTCTCTTATTTCCTATTACTTTCTTTCAAGATATTTTCGTTATGATTATTTCTCGTTATTCTTTCTATATTTTGCTTGGCAAAGAAGACGCTCGTATTTCACAATCGAAATGATATCATCAAGTTAGGAGTGGTATCCATACCTTGGTGATTAGTTTCACTCCTCTATAGGTTATTTATCTTAGGAATATATCTTTGAGATAAGAGTGACATCCACACCTCAAAGAGTATTTCCCTCAAAAAGAAACTTAACCACTAAGCTGGGAGTGATATCCTTAACTTAGTGATTGGTTTCATTCCACAATCGTTTTCAATTTTGAAATACATCTTTGAGTTAGGAGTGAAATCCACATCTCAAGGATCTATTTCTACATCTCGTTGATTATGAACTTTCTTAAATATTGGTAATCTATTACATATGTTAATTTTATCATTCACGTCATTTTTAATCTTGGTCTTTTGAAACACATTAGATTTACACATACTTCATAAAAATGGTTTCATTTTGCATTTATTGTATATTTTAAAGGTCAAATGTAAACCTTTTGACGTATTCAATATATGTTTTCGGGAAAAATTTGCAACTAATAATAAGCCTTATAACATTTTTTTCAAACTCGACTTCTCGTAAACACATGAAAATGTGTATTTACGAAGATTTTTCAAATGAACCTGTTTTCAGTCTAAAACACACTTCGATTTCTAAAAAAAATTTATTCTCATGCGTCACTACTATTTTTTTCAACAATATCACAAAGACGAGTAAACTGCGAAAATTTACCTTTTACACTTATACTCTTTCAGTTACAAAACTTTTGGTTTAAACAAAACAATGGACATATCTTTTTATCAGAATGTTGCTAAATGTCTTTTATAGTATAACGCATATATGTAAAATTACTAGATTTTAACTCACATGCCAGCAGGCTATACACCCGTTCCGTGCACATTCAATTGCCGTAAATTTCATTATTTTATTCTTGCACCATTTTTTTTATTCATAATTATTTCTAACACGTTATTTGTGATTATTTTCACATTTGTCTATTTGCATTAATACAACTCGTTTACTTTCATTTTGAGCAAACGTGCGATTTACTCGATTTATATTATACCATTCTTTCAGTCGAAATTTTTACTTATATATACCTACTTGAACGCATATTTGGTATGCTTACTTTCTTTCTTGTTTTGAGCAAAACCCTGTTATACTTTACATTATTTTGTTCATCATCATGGCCAACGAACAAACTAGTTGATAACTCGTATGAGATATAAGCCAGTGCCCACGTACGACTCGGATTAGAGTATTTCTTCAATTCGAGGGGAACGGTGAAAACCTCGGGGTCTATCAATATGAGTGTTTAAAGCCAAAGGTGTGAACAAAAGTTACCGGTTAAGGGTGAACCCGAAAGGGAAGAACCACTAACCATGTCTTAAACTTACATGTTATTCACATTACGGTTAAAAGGAAAACCCGGAAGGGAAGGACCTCTAACCATGTCATGATTGAACATTATTTCATTACAGTGACTATTACATATGAGTTGCACGCATTTATTTCCAGTATTACTTAGGATAGGGTTATGGAAAAGCATAACACCTAAGTGTAAGGTAAATCGATGATTACGGTCCGGAACGCAATCATGGGCTTACAGGTACATGAGGGTGGTGTGTAATTCTAATTAGGCTGTTGGTAGACAATCAGTACGAATCCAAAGTATCGGGAGTGTGGTGGGTCAGCTGCGGTACACCCTATATATAAGCATAACCGATACTGCGAGAACGGACTAGGAGTTTGACCAAGAACCTATCCATTACTTTATACTTATCTCTTCATTAGAACAGTGGGCTAATAGCTAGCATTTTCGATAGGAACGTTCTTACGTGAGCTTCGTTCGTCTTCCTAGAGTCTTTCTCTTGACCCCCCCCCCCCCCCCACACAGAAAACATAAACTTTGTATACTCGTGCACTCTCTATTAGTCGAAAACCTGTTGCGTGTCCTTAATAACGTTTAGTCAGAAATTTTTCTAAAGTAGGGGAGACTGCTTCATTAGTATCCCTGCCCCTCACCCGTTACACATTCCCAAAACTTTCCTCATTTAAATTCTCAACTTTCTAATTTTGAGTTAACTGTCAAATATTGGGACGCTTTTACTTTGGGAATTAGACAACTATTTAAAATTTTGTCAAATCAAAAATGATGGAATTTCTTTTAAAAAAAAAAAAAAAAATTTATTGACTTTTACAACGCATTTTGTTTCATAGTAACCTTCACTTGAAAAAATTTCGAGACGAAATTTTCTAAAGTAGGGGAGACTGTGACATCCGTCACCCTCGTCTTTCGTCAAATTTACAATAATAACCCTTCAAATATTTTCATTATAGTCCCTGTAAAGTTCGTCGTTTTCAAATTTAGTTTTAGAGCGAACAAAAATTTATCGTTTATATTTATATTGGATCGGGTATGAGTTTTTAATCGAATGCGTATATGGAAACGTGTTCGTAAAAGTTTCTATAAAAAAAAATTCAAGTTTTAAAAAGTTTTACAAACTTTTAAGTTAAATAAGATAACTTTGGTTAAGTATTATAAAGGAAAAATTAACTGAAATTTAATAACTAACTAAGTGTAACTTGGAGGGACCAATCCTGCCATTTGCTGAAAGTTTCAAAACTGAAAAAGACCCCTGTTTTCCCTTCCTCGCTGTTTTTTTTTTCCGGCTACTGGTCTCGCCGCCGGCGGGATTCCGGCGAGTCCCACAATCGTTTTTTTTAAGCGTTTCAAGACTTTAATGATACCAAACGTTTTCTCCATGATTAACCAACTGTTTTAACTATCAAAAACGCGTTAAAATATTGTTTTAATGAGTATTGAATCGGGTTTTAAGGTATAACCGACCGGAACTTTAATGATCATCAAGAGAACGATTTTGAACGGGTTCACTATATAAACTCCATCCCATCATGTTTCTGCAGTACCTACCATTCTAAAACACCCTAACAATCTTCGAAATCCATCCAGTAACCATATATAAATCACGGTTTCTTCTATGGGTCTTGAAGCCTCAAAATAGCGATCGATATCATGTTGTAAGTTTGATTTTTCATTGCCGTTTTATTGTTCAGTTATCCCTCTTTGAAAGCCCCATGAACTCGAGTCCTACCTTGATCGAATTGAAGGTGATGAAAATTAGGGTTAGGGTTTGATAGATTTGGGGAAGAAGATGACTTGGGTTTTATAATATAAATACAATTCGCTTTGAATAACTTCAACAAAAACACTTGGTGGCCTAGTGGTGGTGTGGACGTGTAGGCATAGAACAGACCCGGGTTCGAATCCCCTGAACCCCGGGTTTGATCATTTAATTTTTTTTACCTGATTATATATAATGTTTATATATTTAAATATTCATAATAAATTCATTTTGTTTATATATAAATACCTTGATATCTTTAAATATTCATAATAAATTCATTTTTGCTCCAAAAGTTATGAAAATTTAGGTGTAGCTTCTTGATAACTTATAGAAAATTACCACATTTTTATTTTCTGGAAAATGTTTTATTTTTATATTTTTATTGAATTAACTTGTTTTAATCATATTTAATTCATTAAAAATTCATTTTTAATGATTTTAATCTCAAACTTTTTGGGTAATTATTTCTCATCATCAAGAACTGATATAAAAATTATTGGTTCAGAAAACATTTAATCTTATTGACTTTCCTATTTTTAATCATTTAAACATGATTTAATCTCATTAAATCAGTTTTAAATATAAATAAGTGTATAAAAATTATGAGAAAATTATTTTCATTACTTTACATCAGAAAGCATCCATTTCCAATAAAAATAGCATTATTGGATCATATCTTGTATTATTAGTATTATTTATCAATTACGACATAATTAAACGTTTATTTATTTGTACTATTACGAAATCTATTTTATAAATACCTTTCTTATAAAATAGAAATATTTCTTATGTTGAAAGTCTTAATTATTAGTTGTCGGATCATTGTCTAATTCGTCATCATTTATTTCAATATTTATAATTATCGTATTTATTTACAATAATTAGTTAAAGTAATTAACTAAATTATTTTGTTTTAAATATTTAAACATATTTTAACTAAATACACAATTGGTAATAATTATATTATTTAAACCACATTTACAACCTTTCATATATTATTTGTGATATACAACTTTTACATTAACGCAACTCATCATAAAAAAACTCTACTTCCCCAAATCGACTTAGCAAACCCTAATGCCTTAGACCCTAGATACCTTAGACTTTTAGACACGTCCTTATTAGTATTCTTGCACATTATAGGTTGAATTCCTCGGAATTCCCATTACTTAGCTCACAACCGCTTAAGTGGATTTTGATCGCTTTCGCAAACTGTGAGTATATCTTTCCCTTTTTTACTGTCTTACTATTTGGGGTGACTCATGTACTTACTATCAAGTTTCTATTTCTTTTACTACATGCAATTCTTATGTGTGTTTGCTTGTGTTATTTTTGTGTATCTATGACCTGTCAAATCATTAACCGCTGGGCGGCCTGGCATTTCAATGAATAGTACTATGGTATATACCCTTGTGACTCTGTTGAGAGTCCACGTCATTGCTATGTATTACATTACTACTAGCGCATACTATATATATCTGCTTTCTTTCTTAGGGTTGATTTGACCCGGATACCACTTATTACATAATTGCAAACAGTATACGACACATGAATTGCTAAACACTTTTCTACTATATTTATTTAAACAGGGTATGCTCACCAATACAATTTTTGTATTGACCAAAATATTTTGTACATGTTTCAGGTTGTTTTGAGACGCTTCTTTTAGGCTTTTGGATTTTATATTTCAGTCTTGACTATATTGTATCTTAGCTAGACTTGTCACTTTAGAATTATTGTATCCTGTAATTTCATTTCAATGTAATAAATTATTTAATCAATGTATTCAAATTTACACTTTAGTCCATGAGCTATTGAACAATCGTCACTACGTGACACCTCGATGTTTCCGCCATCGGTTGGGGTGTTACAGTATAGGACTTTGCTGAGTGTTATACTCTGAAAGGGTGTTGTTAAGCACAAAAACGGTAATGGAGTGACTTCGCTTAGTACTCCAGTGACTCGGATATGTCAGTTAAAATTGGCCTTGCAACGAACAAGCTCGAACTATCGCAAGAGCTTAGTGGGACTCTTGACGAATCCCGCAGGTCTGGCTTGAGGAAGCATTGTCAATTCCTCAACCGACAGGACTCAGGTTGACGCAAAGCTCTACTATTTCGGGAAAACCGATATTTGTGCCGGGTTGCGATACCCAAGAGCTCGGCCGTAGCCGACTCATGACATTGTGTTCGTTAGGACGCTAAGCGTGAACTGGAGTTCACGAAGAAAAAGGGTAATCGTGTGAGTTGCAAACATCCGCCCTGTTCAAGGGTACTAATGTATCGGATGACTTGAACTGAATTCCGGGACGGAATTCTCTTAACGGGGGGAGAATGTGACAACCGGCAAATTTCGTACAACGATTAACGTGATTCTAATCATGTTTTAGAAATAATTAACATGGTTTAAGGTTAATTATGGTTAGTTGAGCTAATATGAGTCCTACGATGTCCTTTTGAAAGTTCGTTAAAGTCTTGATGCCTTTTAAGAAAGACTTCGCGTGTTTAACGTAACGAACTGACATCAGCAAAAATTTGTCAAACTGGAATAACATAAGTTTATTCTATGAAAATACGACACGTATTTACTATCGATGCGAACGGATGTGAAATCGGCGTGGTAAACGGCCAAAAACGCAGCGTTTTGGGGAAACGCGGAGAGGAACTGACATGGGATTCGAACGTCGAAACGCGTGGTTTTAACCGTTATCGAGCTTTTGGAATAATTATCTATTATAAATAATTCCATTTATTTAGTTTCGAAAGTGAACAGGTCGCCTAAATGAAGTATAGCTCGACCGGATCGATTAACGCGATTTTTAACGCGTGTTCCGTTTTCACGCGTCGAGCTACGAGAATAATAACTAAATTGCTCGGTTTAGTTGTGTTTTTAATTTCGAACAAAACCGACTAGTTTTCGTGATAAGTTATTAACCCTAAATACAAACCGAGCCTTAAGACGTTAAACGGGTTCGATACGCGGTACACACCCCACCTAACCCCAAGCCCTAGCTATAAATAGGATAAGTCTTCTTCTTCCCTAATTTTTGCAGCCACATACCCGCCCCCCTCACTCTCTCTCTACTCTCTCTCTCTAAAACTCTATCTCTCTCTCTCTCTAACCTCTCGCACCTCCCCCCCCCCCCTGGTTTCAACGCCGGCCGACCACCACCATCTCCGGTGGTGGCGGCGTGAATGGTTTTAGCTCAGAAAGCTGTGGAGGTGGTGTTTTCAGTGGTGGTTGGAGGTGGTTTCGAGGCAGATAACGATCGATGGGGGATTCAGGTTAGTAGGTGACGGGTTTGAGGGTGGTTTGTCTGATCACGGTGGTGATGGTTTTGGCTCGGGGGTGCAGGAGGAGGTTGTTCCTGGTGGTCGCGCGGAGGGTTGAAGGTGGTGCAGGTGGTGGGTGGTCCGATGAGTGGCTTTAGGTGAGGTCCGATGGTGGTTCCGTGGTGGTTGTTGCAGACGAGGACAGGGAAGGTGGTGCGTTGGGCTGCTCGGGCCGGGTCTGGGTCGGGGTCAGCCAAGCAGATCTGGTCAACTCGAGTCAGACTCAGTTTTGGTTCGGGTTTGTTGGGTGACGGGTTCTGCAGATCTGGTGAGTTACGGGTCAGGTGTCGATGGTGATGAATCGTTGTTTTGGCCGGGTTTCGAGTCATGGTGGCTGATTTCAGCGGGTTTAAGTCCCGGGTCAGATCTGACCCGGTTTTGGTCGAGGCTCGTGTTCGTTTTGCGAGTTGGGTTCGGCTCGGGATCTCAGTTACGGGTCAGATCTAGTCAAAACAGGAGTCCGGTCAACACGCGGGCAAGCTCGGTCAGCTGGTCAACGGGTCAGACCGAGTCAACTCGGTCAAACATGTCGACTCGGTCGAACACGTCGTTCTAGACGCATCAAGTCGCGCGCGCACGTGTGGTATAATTATTTGTGTTTACTCTGCATTGCATATTATAAATTATAAACACAAATAAAAACCGGAGTTTAACTCGCGAACGGACCGGAAATAATAAACAGAAAGTATAAGTCGGATGTCCGGTTTCGTATATTAGCGTGACATGGTTAATTATCGGACTTAAATTGTGTATATTTTTATAAATAGTACGATTTATATAATAGTCGAAACGTATAAATGTCTCGCTAAAATGAAATTGCGGATAAATGGATTGATTGTCTTGTGTTTGGAAATTGATTTTGGGAAAATTGAAGACACTTGTGTTGTCTGGTTTGTACAAAAACAGAGGAAACTCTGCCGAAATTTTATAAAATCCGGAGCACAACGAACGCGATATTGTTGTGCGTTTTTATAAATAACTTCCAAGTGTTTGACAAAGATTATTTGTAATGATAATAAGTGAATCCCGGAAAATATTTTCGAAACAAATATATATAGTTTTCCAAACGTCAAGTATGACGAGTTTTCGAAAGGTTTTCAGTAATTAATAAAGTTTATTGTTCGGATTCAAAAATATATAGACGCTCGATTTTACTTGGGAACCTTTTTATAAAATCTAAGTTTCCGTATACTTTAAAATGCTCGGATTTGGGAAATAATGTAGCAAATGTTATTCGATTGGGGTTAATAACAAGATTTGTGTTTTGCAAAGTATATTTTCCCAAAAATAAACGTACAAGACAACTATATTCATCCGATTTACGATATGAGCTACGGCTCAGGGATGAGTTATACGTTTCGTGGTGTTAGTCCAACATGGTTTACACACGCAGAGTAACAGGTGCGCAACTTGGGGTACTATGTCGTATGTGAACTCATGAACTATGATAAGTCACGATCGGTTCGTCGAGTTAAAACACTTAAAGACTCGGGTTACTACACACGAGTCGGGATAGTTGAATAAACTATCTTTTAAACGGAAATTAATCTAGGTTTATATATGATAGACTTTAAGGTGTCCTTTATTGGTACTTAGGGCACGAGAAAGTCGGTCAAGGCGTTGGATTTTATTTGCTAGCTAAGCATGGAAATTAAGGTGAGTTTCACGGCCCCATTTTACTGTTTTAACTGGGGGAAAGATATGTTTGTCAAAAATTATCACATATTGAAATGTTTTCAAAGGTTAAAATGTGGTAAGTGGCATGATGAGTACTTGAGTTTTTGGTCGCCACTCGGGGTTGGGTCCTCGCTACTGTAACCATTAATTCAGGTAAATGAAACCAAAGGAATATTTGGATAGTACTATCGGTGCCTGACGAGGCCCACCTCTGGTTGATAGCGTCAACCCGGTAAAGACAAGAGGTGCACGTATTCTGAACTTAAGTCGTAGGTTTCCGAGAAACGACTTGGAGCGGGGCATATTTATTAGTCTTGGTTTGGTTATGGGACTCAGGGGATTGCTTATCATCATAGTTTGTAGGAGCTAGCTACTCCGTACAAAGGCCACAAAATGTGCTGGATTGCACAGGATGTAAAAATGTGCTGGATTTGCACAGGAAGTAAAAACGTGCTGGATTTGCACAGAATGTAAAAATGTCGTATTTACGAAACTAAAACCTGTGAACTCACCAATATTTTATATATTGACGTCTTTTTAAACATATCTTTCAGGTAACTAAGTGCTGAACAGGTATGCGGCTAGTACGGTGGAATTTGGGATGTCGGACACTGGTTGGGGGTTTCATCTATTGTTACCATCGGGTTGGGACATGAACGGAAACGCCCCACTTTAAACTTAACGTTTGTGATTTTAAGTAATGTTTGAAACCAGGTATCCCTTCCCGACATCTTAATATAATGATCCTTTCTAATTAAATATAGTTTGTGTTAATCTTGACTTTGATATGCTTTCGAGCGTCGCGCCACGTGTTTCCGCCATTGGCGTGGTGTGACAAATTCACCACATTAAGGTCTTATTAATAATTATAATTTACTAAATTATAATTTCAATATCACTCATTCACCATATTTTCAACAATCCCCCACATGAATAGAGATTAATAAAAACACACGTATTTTCAACAAACCCCTACATGAATGGGAGTCATTCTTAGAAGCAACCTCATTCCGATTAAATTTCAACAGTTGAGTTTTGCATACGATAGGTAGGTGTGACCCTTTGAACCTTCGCTCATGAAACACACTTAGCCCACTAGCTCTGAGTAGACACTGATGTCTTTGAACTCGTTTGTCGTTTGTGTAGATGACAATACACTTCACACAAGACTCTCCCTGACAACGTTAAGTCCTCATAGTTGTGTCTGTTATGGTCACGGACACGTGCCTGGTTCTGCGAAAGCTGTTAAGTATTGTGCCCCTACAATACCCTTTGAAGCGACCCCACTTCTCTCTCACATAGGTGATTCACTAGGAATGGTTACCTCAATCGAATCATTAAAAGACATATGCTTAGCCTCAATACTTATCACTTTTCGGAATGGACTAAGAAGCTTACCGAATTCCTATGGTAAACTCCTTTTTTTCAAAGCACGGGGTTTACAACAACTCTCCCCCATAGTGACCTTACATGTTCATACAAGTAGGTTGTCGTATTGAACTCAGATCTTGGAATCTCCACTCAGCTGAGTTAGGTTTCCTTTGCATGAACTTAATTTTTCAAGAGCTTTAGTCCCATTCCCATGGATGACTTCTTAACTACTCTTTGCTTAAGCCTTTTGTTAGCGGATCTGCGATGTTATCCTTTTGACTTCACATAGTCAACAGTGATAACTCCTATAGAGATTACTTGTCGTACGGCATTATGCCTACGTCTTATATGCTTGTTCTTATTGATACACATTGTGATATGAGCTCTGCCGATTTTCGATTGGTTATCGCAGTGTATGCATTAGGCCGATGCCGGCTTTGGCAACCTAGGTATATCTTTAACAAATTGACGTAGTCATTCTACCTATTCACCCTCTTTATCTAAAGCGATGAATTTGAATCCATCGTGGATCTGGCAATAACCATTTGCTTAGATGATTTCCACGTTATCGCAACATCTCCAAGTATGAACAAATACCCACTTGTTGCCTTGGAATCATTCGTGTCAGATATCCAATTCACATCATAATAACCTTTAATAACTATTAGATATCTTTTATATTGCAGCCCATAGTCTCATATGTATCTTAAGTACCGAAGCAACTGCGTCACACAATTCCAATGAATTGAATTTGGGTTGCTCGTGTATCTGCTTAGCTTGCTGCTAAATATGGTCTGGTACACCTCATCAGATACATCGGGCTACCAATAATTCTTGAGTACTCTAATTAGTTAACAGGCTCACCTCAATTCTTCGCTTGATGTTGACTCATGTCAATGAAAGTTCTAGCCATATTAGAGTCATTTCCATTGAATTTCTCAAGAATTTTTGTCCACATAATAGGACTGACTTATAACAAGTCCATTCTAGGTTCATGTGATTTGTACTTCCCAAAATCACATCCGTTCATATCAAACCTTCTACATTGTGTTACAAAATCTTCATGAGGAGTCGGTAAGAGTTAATCTACATTGTGTTACTGATTAAATTGGTACCATGTGTTAATAATAATATTTTTTTGTGAACAAGTTTATTTGGCGACCATATGAAGAAGTGTTTGCGTCTTTGCCGGATTACTGCAAAGACGGGGAGGATTCATGGTGCTGTGAGTCATACATTGTGTGGATGCATATAGTTGAATACCACTCACCATCGAGGGTCCTTAGACAGTTCGGGTTCTGTCAATTGAGACCTCAGGATCCTCCCCTTACCCCCTGAAGTCCACCAAAAATTGCATGAAATGAAGCGTACCGGGAAAAGACTCACAAACTGGACACATGAACATGCCGACTATATCTCTTCCTGGGATAATCGCAGAGCCAATAGGGTGGACGGGGAACGGACGATAGTTCCTTCCGTGTCTCCAGATTACATGACTTGGTATTTGGAAAACACGGTTGGATACGTGATTTGTACTTCCCAAAATCACATCCGTTCATATCAAACCTTCTATTTTCAAATGCAAGTCACCTCCACACTTAAGTGTTATTGGATAACTACCAAATTGGGTGATGAAAGTTTCTCCCATTCGTATGAAGATTAAGAAAACTTCTCAAATACCATTTTTACATCCCTATGGGTTGTTTCTTAAATGGTTCTTCACACCATATTGCTTGCACTTTGATTAAGTTCGAGTAATATCACTCATGATGACATTAGACACCCGTGATAAGATAGCGACTATCTATATCTTTTGGTTATTAAGGTCATCCCATTATATTACTCTACTTAGATTTCTCACACGAGCTATTTCTAAGTTATATGAGTTCTCCTCATATTAAACCAAATAGAATCATAACCAACGAACTATATACTCGGTCCTCCCAAGTCATCCTTTTTAATGAATTATAGATTTGGTTTTACAAAATTCATTCTCATGTTGTCACATGTGTTTGAATGTTCAAAGTTAATTTATTCTCCGTGGAGTATCTAAATTAACAAGTATTAGTCTAGCATACTTTAGACTACAAATACTTAGCTTGTGAACAGAAGATGCATTATTCTTATTCTTCACAGCCTTAAGAGATAACGCACTATCTCTTCCTAACATTCATGTCTTAGTTTAGACACAAAATGAGATTTTGTTTTATCATTCAAAACCTTGGTTTTAAGAATGTTTCAAACCATAGTTAATTCCATCCATTAGAATCAAAACTCGTTTGCCTTTAATCTCCAAGGCTTCACCATTGACTTTTAAGGACTTAAACCTAAGTCTTAATATAAGTCACTTTGATGAACATATTCATCATCAACACCATGAACCGTATAAAATCACTTTCACACTCAACGACATGACATTCACATATGCCTAAGTGATGTATATACATTTTATTGAAACCATTTATTGGGAGACTCTTCCAAAATATTGTACAAATTCACCACATAGTTCAACTAATATTGATGGTTTGTAGAGACTCTACACGTCCATCACTATTGCAAGTCTTTTGCAATAAATCTCGCAAAATTTATCAAAGACTTATGAATAATAACATATATTTCTATCATATATTATAGTCATCGAAACACATTTGTGCATTTCTATGTAAATGCTCTCAACATTAAATGACATATCTCATTTTCATGTATTTAACCTTAACAGTGGTGGTGCACTGCCGGACTTGCACACTTGCCTGAAAGATAATCGGACAGCGATTGAGTTTGTTCTCTATATGTGTATGTGTGTGTGTATTTCTTTTCTATATTCTCAAATGAGGGACAAAGCTTTCCATTATATAAGAACATGGACATATGAAGGGTTTTCTTAATTAGAAACATAAAAACTCAAATTAAGTGACATAAAATCTCTAAGTAAAAGAAATAAAACCTATAATCAAAGACATAAAACTCTACTCAAGAGTTTAATCTTTAATTCACCACATTAAGGTCTTATTAATAATTATAATTTACTAAATTATAATTTCAATATCATCAATTCACCATATTTCCAACATACAATATGCTTTCAGGCTCATTTCTTTCTATTGTTTCTCTTGGATCATTAGATGTTGATCCTAACAATGAGTACTCGAATTGGCCGAGATTACTTACAAAAATCAGAAATCATGATGACAAGTCTTGCCCCCTAATAAAGGTTCAAAGTCGCATGTCATGAATATCCTAACCGTAAATTTTGACAAATGATATCACTAAGGCGGGTTAGCTACTAATATCTTTCGTCAAACAGGCTATGTCGTTCCTTGCAACCGGGGTTTGGCTAGGTCAAACACTATAGGTAATATTTCTTGTGACCATTGTTATTTGCCTTTATCCTTTTCATCTTATACCTTGTAATGTTTTTTTGTATTCAAATAGCCCAAGCTTCTTATAACAAACACATGACTAGTTTAACGGTTAAAAATACTTAACTAACAATTTATAATTTTTGCAAACCCCAAAGATGACTGTAATATTTGACACTTGATAAAAGTCAAATAGAAAATGGGATGATAAATGAATTGTTTTCTAGTGACACTTGTCTGCAATTTTGTTTGGAAATGGTGAATGATTTTTGTTCACGGATCATTCTTAGCTTATCACCCATGTGATCATATTTTGTCCATAGATGCTTCATTATATCACCTTTTTTTTCTTGTCACGGGTTAATTTTAATATAAATACCATTATTCTTTGTTATATCTTTTTATTAAAAACACATATTTTACTACCAATTGATTAAAAATATAAATATTTGTATGATACGTACAAATATGTTAATCTTAACTATTTATACAACTCACCTCACACCCTCTTTTCTAATCTCTCACAATAATTTATCACAACCACCATGGAAGAACCACCACCACTACCTTTATCACCGCCGCCGCCGCCACCCATCAAAACCTACACTTTAACGGCCACTTCAATCTCTTACACCAAAACTACCACCCCATCAAAACTCACTTCATTTTTACTTTTCAAGTCATGCATCAGCGTCACATCACCACCCTCCATCCTCCAAGACATCTCCCTGACCGCATACCCGTCCCAAATCCTCGCCATAGTCGGCCCTAGCGGCGCGGGAAAATCCACCCTCCTAGACATTTTAGCCACCCGAACCTCCCCCACCACTGGCACCCTCCACCTCAACTCCACCCCTCTCACCCCGTCAACCTACCGCAAACTCTCCGCCTACGTCCCCCAACACGACTACTCCCTCCCTGTCCTCACCGTCTCCGAAACCTTCGCCTTTGCCGCCCACCTCCTACAACCAAAAACCGCCCAAATATCCACTGTAGTAACCTCATTAATGACCGAGCTCAGGCTAACACACGTAGCCCACACACGGCTCGGTCACAACCTCTCCGGGGGTGAGAGGAGGCGTGTTTCCATCGGTCTAAGCCTCCTCCACGACCCCGGAATCTTACTACTAGACGAACCCACATCGGGACTAGACAGCACCTCGGCCTACAACATAATGCAAACACTTAAATCAATAGCTACAGCACGTCTCAGGACAGTGATCTTATCAATCCACCAACCGAGCTTCAAAATACTCTCCACCATCGATAGAATATTATTACTATCAAAAGGCAAAGTTGTCCATCATGGAACATTACCTTCCCTTCAAGACTACTTACACTTAAATGGTTTTACACTCCCGCCGCAACTCAACTCACTCGAATACGCCATGGAAATACTAACACAACTACAAGTAACAAAACCCGTTGTTACACCACAATCACAACCCGATCCCACACCCGTAGTTGGACCCAAACATGACCCGATTCGATACCGAAGCTCTAGGGTTCAAGAGATTATTGCATTGTATGGTAGATTTTGGAGGATTATCTACCGAACAAAGCAGTTGCTTTTAACTAACACGTTGCAAGCATTAGTTGTGGGGCTTGTGTTAGGGACGATTTATATTAATATTGGGTTCGATAAAACCGGAGTCGAGAAGAGGTTTGGTTTGTTTGCGTTCACGTTAACGTTTCTGCTTTCTTCTACGACCGAAACCTTACCGATTTTCATCAATGAGAGGCCGATTTTGCTACGGGAAACATCCGGTGGTGTTTACAGGTTATCATCGTATCTTATAATGAAAAACTTTGTGTTCTTCACTTACTTTTTTGTAGTGAAAGTGAAGTTTGAGGAATAAGTTGTGGGAAAATAGACATAAAGGGTCATCTTGACCAATAATATTTTGACAATACGTTTGATTCTTGAACATTTTAATTTACCAGTGTTTGACAAGTGTTTCATGGCGTTACAGATTCCAATCTTGGCACACTAGATTTCAATGTTTGGCTCGGTAGATCCATTCTCCCGCGTCACTTAGAAATCTAATGTGCCAAGATAGAAATCTGCTACGCAGAGGGCAAAATCTATTGCAGGCACAATAGGGAGTGCCATGTGGAACCTTTTGTTTGACTGAAACAACTGCTTACCAAAAAAACAAGAAAACTCACATTATATTTTTGTAAAGAAAATAATCTACACTATTTTGTCCATGGGCGAAAAAATGATCATTTTCGTGATTTTCTCTAAATTTTCCGGGTAAAATGGCAAAATAAATAGCATTTTAAAATCCAATTATGAAATATCCATCTAAAAATTTGTTGCACCTATTAGAAATGACATGTAACTATTAGAACTTACATATATGTGACCATTATAAATTATATATTAACTCATTTTAAACTTAAAACTTATGTACAGGCTATCATCGTATCTCATAGCAAACACGCTCGTCTTCTTCCCGTATCTCCTAGCCATCGCCATCATCTACTCCGTCTCTGTCTATTTCCTAGTGGGCCTATGTCACACATGGCAAGCATTCGGCTACTTCGTGTTAGTAATCTGGATCATCGTACTAATGGCGAATTCGTTCATCTTGTTCTTGAGCTCAGTCGCACCAAACTACATCACCGGTACCTCACTAGTGACCATACTTCTAGCCGGATTCTTCCTCTTTTCGGGCTACTTCATATCGAAAGAAAGCATGCCAAAGTATTGGTTGTTCATGCACTACTTCTCAATGTACAAGTATGCACTTGATGCTCTATTAATCAATGAGTATTCATGTTTGACTACCAAGTGCTTGATATGGTATGATGAGAAGAGTCAAACGTGCATGATGACAGGTGGAGATGTGTTGGAGAAAAAAGGGTTGCATGAGAATCAGAGATGGGTTAATATTTATATATTACTTGGGTTTTTTGTGTTCTATCGTGTGCTTTGTTTTGTGTTCTTGATTAGAAGGGTTTCAAGGTCAAAGAAGTAAGAGTTGATCAAGGAAACACCAACTTTATAATATGATTAACATAAATGCAAATTGTCAAGGATTTTTATGTTGAAAACATAAAGAGTTGCGTTGGGTATTTATGTTAATGATATTTGATTTGTAAACGGATAAGATTATACCATTTGGACTTTGGTATTCCTCAGTTAGAATCCAATGAGTTCTCATGTTTTACTTATTTACTTATTGAAATGAAGAATTCATCTTGGTATAGTAGTATCGGGTGTTTATTCTTATCAAAATGGTGCGACTTTGAGTCTACAAATTGGGCATTATATGGATTTTTTAGGACTAGATTACAGCAGTGGCGAAGATTCTTTAGGGCCCGAGGGGGCCTTGGCCCCCAACGATTTTTGGCGCAGTGGTGGAACTTTGCGAATTTCGTTGGTAAATTGAGTCCGGCCCCACCGATTTGATCTTCCATTCACTACCGATCAAAAAAAATTAGGTCCGGTCCCCACCGATTCGAGAACCAAGCTTCGCCACTGGATTTCAAAAAGGTCTGTGTTTACAATTCTTAAAAGAAAGAAAGAAATATATAGCCTAAAATTGTAAGTTATGTGACGATCTTACGGTTAAAATGCATCTCCTCTCTCTTATCCCTTTCTTAACTCGTTTCATCTTTGTATTGTTGTATATGAACGGGTTACCCAAAAAATCGCCAATGACACCAATAGGGCTTAGAAATGTCTAAATGTATAATCAAGTTATCCAATGTAAATGTACTGTAAAGAACCTTCTAAGTTCTATGCTAAAAAAAGATATACATCTACTACAATAATCTAATGCTTGAAATTATTATTAAATTTAACCATCGTTTACCCTCTGTAGCGCATCGTTTAACTTCGATTCCTTTTTTACGGAACGTTAAAAAAAAAAAAAAAAAAAAAAAAAAAAAAAGTGTTTGTATGATGAAAAACATGGTAGCAAATTAGCAATGTCTTTATTGGATTTTTTTTTTTTTTCTGAAATAGTAGAAACCCTAAACAAATTTGTTCCTATGGTTGATGCCAGAAGTGGGTTTGTGTTTTTTTTTATAACCACAATTTCAAGTGGGTTTGTGTTTGGTAGAACACAATCTTAGATTGCGGTTCTTGCTTAGGTGGTTGCTGACTCGAAGAAGGGACAATGACTAAGAAGAAAACAAGTCTAAAAATGTATACAGTAAACTGCAGGCTCAAATTGTGGGTCTTGGTTTTTTTAAGAACCGCAATCTCATATTGTGTAATGCCAACTCATCTGCACTTTTTGTCCTAGTCATCAACGTGTTGTTTCAATTCGTCCCAGTCATGCAGCCATGTAAACAAGAACCACAATCTTCTATCAAAACCACAATTTCATTTCTCATCTCATAGACACAAATTTGTTTGGTTTTTTCTAATATTTCAGAAAAAAAAAAAAAAAAAAAAAAAATCGTCTTTATTGAAGTTCCACAAAAGAATATTTTATACATTATTAATGTTTCTTACAAACGTATCTATCAAGATACAATGTTCTCAAGCGGTTTTTACTTCTTTGCTGGTCCCCACGAGAATGAAATTGGATTCGATTGTGATGAGCAAAAACGATGAAGTGGCAAAAACATTGTATCACACGCATGTCACGGGTCTTAAGCTTGAGACTTGAGTAGTGTAGAGTTACTACAAGGGTATCAGCCTACCACGTGGATTTCTTATCTATTTTATTTAAATTATAATTTGTTTTTCAAATGATGTCCCGACTAGAAAAGAACAGTGCATAAATGCTCTAGGAATTTGGGGCGTTGTTTATTCATGTTATTATTATTACGACGGTTTTTAATTCAAACTGTGAGCTATGCCATTAGTCATGGGTGAAGCTTTGATTGGATCGCACGGTGCCCTGGTCCTCACTGTTTATTTTCTACGTATTGAGTCAGGACTCCGTTTTTGGTTTTCACCGAAATTTTTTTCTAAGCTCTGCCACTGTCGTTAGTAATTGTTTGTTACTATCAAAAACTAAAATTGAATCATTTAAACCTAAAATCGAACTAAACCAAACCCTTACTAACCAATTGGTTTTAGAGTTTGGACTCTACGGGCCTTTCTACAAAATGCTATAAAACAAAAAGATTAAAAAAAATAATAAAGTAACTATTCGAAGACAAGTTGTCCAAAAGTACATATAACAAGATGTCAAGAATACCCCTATTCATTTACACTACAAAAGTTGTAAACATACTAACAATTATCAAAACAAAGAAGTTTGAAGAAACACCAATATAATAATCTAGTATAAGAGCACAATAAAAAGATATTTGTATTACTGATTGCCAGGACGATTACAGATACTCCAATACAAACTATTACAATGTCGCAACTAAAGTCTATCTTTCACAACTATCACATAAATTCTTTAAGTATTTCTCTATTCGAGAGTGCATGAATCCTTCTCCTCAGGGAGAAGGGGTATTTATAGGCCTTAGAGACATCTTGTGATTGGCTTGATCAAGAATGACACATGTCTTGTACGATCGCAAACCGTTAACGTGGTTGGCGTTGTCCTATGATTGGTCCACGTGTCATGTAATCGTCCTTTCTATCTTTTTATGTACCTCGTACCTGCAGGCGATCGTGGAGCAAGGAATAACGGTCTCTGATTGGCTGCATGTCCCTTTCCTTGTCGGGTCATAGTTGGCATGTATGAGGTTACGTGCGCAGACTTCTGGAAGGTTTGCTCAGCGTTGTTGCTGACATGTGTGGAGATGTGGGGTCGTGCGCACGTGCAGGTACATATCTCTTCAAGTCCTCCTAGTCTAGTGTTCTGTATGCATAGCATGCGGGACACTGGACTCAGAAAGTGACAATTAAAAACCTTTTTGTTTTACTGCGGGATGGTTTGTGGATGGTGAACTCTTGGACGTGCGGGATGAGGTCCGCATGCTCCAAGAGGATCGAAAGTGATTGTTCACCAGGTGTATCCCAGAGGTTTGATTCGAACTTGTCAACTTGCTTTTGATTTTTCTGCTCTGTTTTGTTTTTTATGTATATGTGCCTTTTTGCAGGTTGCGCATTATTGTAGGAACAGTGACGAGGTCTGCAAGGCTGTGGCTGGTGTGAATGTGGTGGCCAAGCTTGTTGGGCGGAAGGCCGGGTTTATTGAAGGTTACCAGCATGCCAAAGATGGCGAAGCGCTTGAGGACTTCGCGCTGCATGGGAAGGATTTAGATGTTATGTTCGTTAAAAAGGCTGCTGAATATGATTATTTGAAGCTTGGGTTGTTGGAGTTTGTTGTCAGTCATGAGAGCGCCCATCCATTCATGAGTTAAGAGATTCTTTTGAGAAGCAAGGGTTTGTGCATATGAAGCATTACCAGAAGATAGTTGCTGCGCAGAAGGATGACGCGGGGCAGGGAGTCACCCAGAGGCGAGAGAGAAACTGGACCTGTCTGGGTCTGAGGACAATAATGACTTTAGCGACTCTCCCTACGCTAGGAAATCTGAGTGATAGCTCGTTATTTCTTTTTATGTTTGCCTTGCTGTACTTAAACAATGTCTGAAACTTTGTGTTGACATATGACGTTTGCGGTTTTTGTGTGAATGGTTTGTAAATAGTTTATTTTGTCGCACCGCATTTATGTTTTTAAATTTCTTCACACATGTGTGTTCGTAATGTTATGTGTGAGTGCAATGTTACCAGGGATGCGCTTGAACGTCCCTTAAGTTATCCACATTGTAGTTCGTTGGTGTGAAGCGACATGACCAATGTTTGAACAATGGCCATAGTTTTAGGGCTGTATTTTACTATGCGCTTTAGTTTAGGTTGTATTTTCCTATACAGCATTTTTAGATTGGGTTGTATTTTACAATACAAATCTGTTTTAAGATGCATTTTATTCATCATCATCATCATCGTTGTCGTCGTCGTCATCATCATCATACTCAGTTAATCCCACCAATAGCAAAAGCTAAGGTAGGGTCTGAGGAGGGTAAGATGTAGACAGCCTTACCTCTACCCTGTAGGAATACAGGGGTTGCTTCCAATGAGACCCCCAGCTCGATAGTGGTTTTGTATCAAGCCTTGGACATAAGGCACATAACACTTGGCAACCGAGACAAACCCGATTGGTGCATGTACCCCCTTGTCTTTTGGCTATCAACGTCACCACCTGATGCATGATTAACCCATCCGTCATTTTTAACGTTATTTTCACGAAATTAGTAAAATAACGTTAAAATTAGTACAACTTTACTTTTGCCCCCCCCCCCCGAGGGCCACACATATATACATTATATGTGCACAGCCGTAAGTAGGGCTTATTAGGATGCATTTTATTATGAAACTTAATTTGTAGTTGCATTTTGCTATGCAACTTGGATTTAATTTTTAGGTTGTGTTTTACTATGCTACTTAGTTTATAGTTGCATTTTGCTATGCAACTTAGGTTTAATTTTAGGTTGCATTTTACTATGCAACTTAGTTTATGGTTGCATTTTTCTATGCAACTTAGATTTAATTTTAGGTTGCATTTTACTATGCAACTTAGTTTATAGTTGCATTTTGCTATGCAACTTAGGTTTAATTTTGGGTTGCATTTTACTATGCAACTTAGTTTATAGTTGCATTTGCTATGCAACTTAGGTTTAAGTTTTGGTTGCATTTTACTATGCAACTTAGTTTATAGTTGCATTTTGCTATGCAATGTAGGTTTAATTTTGGGTTGCATTTTACTATGCAACTTAGTTTTACTTATGTGGTGCGAGACGCTGTTGATGGCATGCGGGTTGGTTTTGATTGCTAAGATAAAATGAGTAACAATAATGTAATGCTTTGGAAGCAAAATATCAACTGCATTCATTCACTTTTGTTTGGCTAAGTAGCCTTCGTTACGAGGAAAAAGTTACAAATAGCATTTTCTTAGTTGCGCCACGTTCCAGGTGCGCGGTATAACTTTTTCCTCCAAAGTCACCAACTTGTACGCCCCTTTTCCCAGGACTTCCGCAATGCGATAGGGTCCTTCCCAATTGGGTGTGAGTTTCCCCTGCGGAACTGTACCACTCGCTTCATTTTTCTAAGCACGAAGTCTCCTTCCTGAAAGGTATTTGAGCTTGACTCTGGCGTTGTAGTACTTTTCAAGCTGTTTCTTGTAGTTGGCTTTTTTGACAGCGGCCATGTCTCTGCACTCTTCCAAGAGGTTGAGGTTTAGGCGCAGCTCTGCCTCGTTATCTGTGCGGTTTGCGGAGAGGACTGTGGCGGAGGGAAGACCTATCTCCCCGGTATCATGGCTTCTGAACCATATGTCAGACTAAATGGGATTTTACCAGTGCTGGTTTTTGTGAGTGTGCGGTGCGCCCATAGCACGTTGGGCAACTCCTCCACCCAGGCTTTTCCTTTGGTCCCTAGTCTTGACTTAATTCCTTCCACCAGGCTCCTGTTTACTCTTTCCACTTGGCCATTCATTATCCCCCTGTTGAGCATCAATTTCTGAATATATATGTGTACGAATGAATTGATATCCATGATATTTTTTCGAAATAAGATAATCTTTTTATTCCCAATAAATGAATATTGTGAAGAGGAAACAGAAATAAATAAAGAATATAATGACATATTTAATTGGTGATGGAGTGTTGGAGAAGGTGTGCAAACCGTGAATGATGATGGTGTAATCAAGGGACACGAATTTGATAATAGCATAATTGGGTTTTTAGTTTTTGTTGGATACTTGGATTTCATTAAAACTACGTTGTTTTGATGGTTTTACATCTAACTTAGATGCGTAACAACCTCATATTCACTTTTCCCATATTAATCAACCTACAATAACTAAATTAGGAAAAGAAATTGGAATCATATTTCAAAAAAATGAATATTCTCTTGTTGGGATCACCACACCGTAGTTAATAAATATTATCTGAATGGGAAACCCTAATCGGAAAGGAGATAACCAACGGCCCCTGCTCGTCATGCTTGTGATAGTGACGATCAGACGACTAGAACCACTTTTTACGTGACAAACATTTCGGATAAAGTTACGGGGTTGAAGTTGCGGGAGGCATTTCGAGATTTTGTTAAAGTCACCGATGCTTGGGTTCTGAGAAAGAGAACGATCAAAGGTAGAGTTTTCGGGTTTGTTTGGTGTGAGAAGATCACGGATCCGTATTCACTTTTGAGTTCTTTGAATGAGATTGTGATTATTGAGTCTCGTATCTTGGTGTCTTTGGCCATGTTTGATCGTGCACACAATAAGATTTCTTATGTAGAGGAAGAGCCGGCTAGGAGGATTTGGAGGCCAAAAAATAAGAATGTTGTATCTGAAGACTTCCCCACCATGTCTTCGGTATATGGAGGGTCGTCTGGATCTAAGAAGTCTGTGCAGGTTAAAGATGATTGTGCAGCCTATCCTCTTCATTGTGTGGGTCGTGCGGTGGTTGGAATATCCGATTCTATTGCTCGACTGCATGAAGTTAAGATGATGTTGGCAAATGTTGGTTATCCAGATGCGGCAGTCTCGTATCTTGGCGGTTTGTCAGTTCTCTTGACTTTTCGGGATAGGGTTGAGATGGATGATTTTATAGTTTCAAAGGAGAATGTATGGAAGGAGGCCCTGGTTTCTGTTTCGCCTTGGACTAGGCAAGTTTTGCCATTTGATCGGATAGTTGTTCTTAAAGTGGTAGAGCTGCCTGTATTGATTAGAGATAATGAGGTCATCGATAGGGTCAGAAGTTTGTTCGGAAATGTGGTATGGCCGTCGGATTTTTCATGGATCGCCATTGATAACTCGGTAGGGTTTACGCATGTTCTTACAAAGAGTGCATCTAGAATTGATGAAGAAGTTACGGTTTTGTGGAAAGGTCAAGGATATTCGGTTTGGGTCGTTGAAGAAATTACTATTTGGGTTCCGGAGTTTGAAACGATGACTGTTGAGAACGGAATTGTTAAGGAGGAGATGGAAGAAGGCGAAATTCGGGATGATTTACTGGTACCTAAAGTCGGAGGAGTGGCCGGTGATTCTCAGGCGAATGTCCAGGCGGAAGTTTTGGCGATTAACAAAGGAATTTTGCATGGGAATATTGACTTACCAAATATGGAGCAGGAGAATTATACCACCCATTTTTCAAAAAATGTGAGCCTATCGGTTTGTGGTTCTGTGGACATGGTTTAGTGGGTCGGCCCAGTGATCAGAGGTTTGATAGGCCTGTTGTCTTTAACGTGGGCTGTTTGTCTCAACAAAAGAGCAGAAAACATACCAAGTTCTTTTTTCACAATTCACCGGAGGATACCGATGACCATGCCAGATGCCAAGCTTCTCTGTTTCAGGTGGACACTCAGAGTTGTCCGGATTTGAATACGCGTTTAGCGGAAGAAGCTGATAGTGTTCCAGTGGTTCCATTGGCTCCTAATGTGGATTCACCAGTTATTGAACAAATTAATCTTGTTCCTGAGGCTAACATCATGGTTGATGATGTGGTTACTATTCCAGTTAGTAGAGAGGTGGTGGACGAGGCGGTGGAGATTAATAAGGAAATCGATGCGACAGTGAAGCTTGGAAGTCTAGTTGGTATGGAGTTAAGTAACTTCAGTGGTCAGATTGTTGAAGAAATTGTTGTGGAGCACGGTTACTTGGTTTGTAAATGAACTTTCTTACTTTAAATGTTCGTGGGATTAGGGATGATAGTAAGGCGGGATGGATAAATGGGTTAAAATTGTCGTATGGAGTGGATTTTTTGGCGGTTCAGGAATCCAAGATTTTGGATCCGCCATCTTGGCTACTATCAAGGTGTTGGGGTAACTCTGTGTTTCATTTTGATTGTGTTAATTCGGAAGGGGCGGCGGGGGGTCTTATTAGTTTGTGGGATCCTTCTTGTTTCTGTCAATCGGGGGTATTTAAATCGCATCATATTTTGGTTGTTTCTAGGCTTATGGTTCACACTAATGTTCATGTTTATATAGCAAATGTTCATGCTCCTAACGATCCGGTTTCTAGACGGAATTTTTGGGAGGAATTATTATTTTATAGGCGGTCTCTTAGTGGCATGTGGATCTTTATCAGTGATTGTAATGAGGTGCGATGTGTTGATGAATGGGTAAACTCGGAGTTTTCTTTATTAAATGCGACGGCATTTAATAATTTTATTAGTGATGCCGAGTTATTCGAATATAACATGGGTGGTAATAAGTACACTTATATGTCTGGGAAGGGTGATAAGTTGAGTAAACTCGATAGAGTGCTGGTTTGTTCGGATTTTATGTCTTCATGGTCGGGAGCGAGTCTTACTTCACTGGATCGGCATCTTTCAGACCATTGTCCTCTTGTTTTGGTTTTGAAGGTGATTTCTAAGGTTCTTGTTCTTTGATTGAAGAGTTTCATGTCGCGTTTGGTTTCCGAGGAGCAAACGACGTTTCTTAGTGATCCTTATATTCTTGATGGGCCTTTGATTTTAAATGAAATGGTTGCTTGGTTGAAGAAGTCTAAGTTGACAGGTTTATTTTTGAAGGTTGATATTGATAAAGCATATGACTCTCTCCGTTGGGATTTTTTGGAGGATATTATGTCGCAAATGAATTTCTCACATAAGTGGCGTGGGTGGGTGTTATCGATCGTGCGAAATTCTCGTGCGTCTGTTTTGGTTAACGGATCGCCTACATATGAGTTCCCTTGTCGGCGGGGCCTTCGTCAAGGGGATCCGTTATCTCCCTATTTATTTATTCTTGCCATGGAGGGTCTCACTCGGATTATGAGACGGGCTTCTCTATTGGGCGCTTTCCATGGTATTCGTGTAGGAGGATCTGGACATTTGATATCTCACTTTATTTATGCGGATGATGTGGTTTTTTTGCGGTGAATGGTCGGTTACAAATGCATTAAATATGATGCAACTTTTGAGGGGATTTTATTTGCTCTCTAGATTGAAAATAAGTTCAAAAAGAGTTGTTTATATGGTGTAGGTGTAGATGAGAATGCGGTTGCTGGTTTGGCTGAAGTCATTCACGTGTCCCCGGGCCGGTTTCCTTTTGTTCATCTCGGCGTGCTGATAGCGGCAAATATGAACCTGGTTAGAAGTTGGGACCCGGTTATTGAGAAGGTTAAAAAGCGACTCTCCTCTTGGAAGTCTAAACAGTTGTCGTATGGGGTCGTATTACACTACTTAAATCGGTGTTAAGCTCTATCCCACTTTATTATTTTTCGCTTTTTCGAGCTCTTTTACAGGTGGTAGATAATTTAGAAAAATTGCGCCGTAACTTTTTTTGGGGTGGGACGAATAACATTGACAAGATGAGTCAGCACGCATGGGATAAAGTGGTTGCGCCTACGAAATATGGGGGAGTCAGGTTAGGTTCCTTAAGGGATGCGAATTTGAGTTTGCTCTCAAAGTGGTGGTGGCGCTTTAAAACAAATCAAGGGGACCTTTGGCGTAATATTGTTTGGTCCATACATGGGAGTGGTAGAGGGTGGAATTGTATCCCAGTTAAGATGACGATTGGTAGCGCTTGGAAGCAAATAGCTAGTATTCCGGGTTTATTGGACAGAATACAAATCGGGTCGTAGAAATGTATAAAAGGGAATCTCAAGCGTGGGGATAATATTTTGTTTTGGAGAGATTGGTGGGTTTCGAATAATACGCTTCAGGCACTGTTTCCTCGGCTATATGCGTTGGAAAAGAATAAGAATTGTTGTGTTTCGGATAGGCTTGTGTAGTCCTCACAAACGCTGCAGGTTCACTAGGAGTGGAGGACAGGAACGCTTTTTGCAGAGGATCAGCAGGATCTTGTGTTGTTGTCTGCAACGGTGGCTGATGTGTCTCTTAGCCCAGGTGCGGACTCAGGGTCTTGGGTGGAATGGACTCAACTGAATGTTTTGTGGCTAACGTTAAAAAATGTATCTTTGAAGTGACAAATGTTCTACTGGAATCCTCTTTTGAATGGTGTAATTGGGTCCCAAAAAAGGTCGTGGTTGTTGCTTGGCGGGCGTTTTTGGACCATCTTTCTACAATTGATGTGCTTAATAGGCGGAATATTCAAATGGACCATCAGATTTGTAAGATATGTGAGCTAAATGTTGAATAGGTTGACCATCTATTCACCGGGTGCCCAGTTTTCATGGAGGTGTGGAATCAAGTATTCGCTTGGTGTCGTGTTCCATCCGTTTTTGGTTTCCACGTTCAAGACTTGCTTGCTTTTCACTTGGCGGCTTGGAATGGTGCTCGGATTAGAAAGGCTTTTTATGGGGTTATGTTGACGACTATTTGGAGTATTTGGAAAGCTATGAACGATTTCATTTTTAACCAAAAGGTGGTTTCGGCGCGGAAGATTTTTAAAGAGATAAAAGTTATGAGTTTCTTATGGGTCTCTAAGCGTGGGAGGATGACGGACATGTCTTGAGAGGATTGGGGGAGATTTGATTCGGTTAAGATGGGATAGTTTTCGAATTTTGTTGTTTTGTTTATGTTTTTTTATCGGCATTGTATATCGGTTTCTTGCTAGTTCCTTGCTAGCCGTTTGAATAAAGTTTTGTTGGCCGTTAAATAAAAGGAAAAGAAATTGGACCCTATCTACACGGGTCATGTGGTGACTACGGTTGTCCACCCTACATACCCTCTCTAAGACGTTCCGAAGAGGAAATAGTATGAATAGACCCCATATGTGTTTGCTCATTTGTTTACATGCCTAAGTAATGTTATATCTTTTTTAAAAGAAAATATATTCCTTAAAAAACTTAATTGTGTATTGGTGTGAACAATATATATATAATATTTAACTTATAACAGAAGTTAATTAAGAAATTCTTTTCAAACAATACTAAAAACATTTCTGGTTATAGGAATTTTTGTCCTAAGATAGGTGATTGAAGAGGTATAAAACCTCCTGTCCGAACCTTCACCCCCTAAGACGCGGCACAATAGTAACATGACGCGACTCATAAAGACACGTGTTCACCGCTAACGACCGGAGGTCACTAGGACGAAGGTTAGTACACCTGGGAGAAGGATAGTACAACAAATTCTGACTAGTATAAATACCCCCACACAAGTACAAGCAAGATACGTTCTGACACACTCCGAACCTCTCTCTCTCTCTCTCTATTCACTTTTCTTCTCCCAAAACAAATACTTATCCTCACGCCGGAGGGTGGTCACAGAGAGGCCCTCCAAGCCCATCTTTGTGACGAGCCTAACGGTTTGTCTAGTTTTGCAGGTTAATTCATCCAAGATCTTATCAAGCTAGTCGTCAATTACCCCTCCTCTGAGGTACGTCCAGCTTTTGGATCTTCATTGGCGCCATCCTATTGCAGATCTACTCTCTCCACTCAGATCTGGAATGGCTATGGAAAATTTAAACATCGTTGACATCACCAACAAAGAAAGCGATGACACCACTGCTTCTGAACAGCACGCTGCTGGTTATTCCAGGGTGTTATCAGATCTCGTATCAGCCACAACTACTGAAACAGTCACTGCACCCACTGGAATGCAAACTGCACCATCAGAGTTCGATGAAACCTTTTTACAGCGAAATCGTGATTTCCTGTTAAAATTGAAAGAACAACAAGATAAAGATGAAAAACTCCGCAGTCTGCAGGTTAATTTGTTCCCATCGGAAGGAACAACAGCCGCAGTAATGTCCACTCCTGTTAGCCTCCAAACATACTCCACCGTGGTCACGTCCGTCCCATTGCAAACACCGTACGGTCTCCTGATGCCCTACGGATATACCGGACCACTGCCAACTGGACTCACATCCACGGGGCCAATGACCTCCGTATCAGTGAAGCCAGCCAAGCAGCAAACAAGTTCCGATACCATCGACGAAGAACTCACAGCCCCGTATAGACCAGCATATATGACGCAGTACTCTAAATTTGCACCCCGAATTGCTAGCGCCCCGTTGCCAGCAAAGCTTAAAATGCCAACAACAATAAAAAGATACGAGGGTACTTCGGATCCAGACGATCACCTTCATGACTTCGGGGGAGCCGCGGAGATTGAAATGTGGCCCATGCCCGCTTGGTGTCACATGTTCGCCCAAACCCTTACAGGAGCAGCCAGAGTATGGTTCGATGGGTTACCAGCAGGAGAGATAGCAAACTGGACCGAACTTCGTCGTGCTTTTCTACAAAACTTCTCCCAACAACGGCGATGTTCCAAAGACATTACCGAAATACACAACATCCGTAGAAAAGACGGCGAGTCACTTGAAAGGTTCATCGACAGGTTCAACAAAGAAAGCATGCAAATACCCGGAGCTGTCGATCAGCTGCGGATATCCGGTTTCTGTCATGGGGTCCGAAACAACCAACTGGTCGAAAAACTGCACGAAGATTTACCAAAGACCATGGAAATATTAATGGAACGAGCACGAGCTTTTGCAAGAGGAAAAAGTGCCTGTGGTCAATCAACAGAAAGTGACCATAAAAGCAACTCCAGAGGAAATTCTTGGAAGAAGGGAGCTTCGGCCCCGGTAGAGAGAAACAATTCATGGTCGAAGCACAGATCACAGCCGTATGGAAGAAACGATAGAAGTGAAAGGTCCAGCTCTGGACATTCCGCACGAAACACCAGTTACCGCGACCTAAACAAAACACCGAGTGAAATTTTCAGCACTGAACAAATCCGTTTTCCAACCCCACCAAAACAGAAACCCACTTCAGACCGAAATACCAAAAAATATTGTGAGTATCATCAAGCAAAAGGGCACAACACGGATGATTGTTGGTCTCTAAAGCAAGAAATAGACAAAGCATGCAAAGCAGGGAAATTGTCCCACCTGATTCGAGAATTGAAGGAAGGAAAACCAGCCGCACCACAAATCGCCAATCCGAACAATCAGGCAGGAATCCACATGGTGCGGTCCATCCATGAACAGGGGACCAAGAGAAGTAACGAACACATGGCTCCATGGATGGAAAAATTGTTGTTCTTCCCACCAATCGACCCAAGAGATGCAAAAGAAGCTCCGATCATTGTCTCCGGAGTCGTAGCAGGACACAAGGTCCGACGGATTTACATAGACAATGGTAGCGCATCCGACATTATGTACTATCAGTGCTATCAACAGCTAGCTCCAGTCACCAAAGACAAGTTAGTCGCGGTTCAAATGCCATTGATCAGTTTCTCTGGAGAAGTCATACATCCCTTGGGACAGTTAACACTCCCAATCACTCTTGGCACTGAAGAACACCAAAGAACGGTTGTGCTTACCTTCTTGGTGGTAGGAGCACCCTCAGTTCATAATATCATACTGGGGAGACCAGGCATGAAAGCTTTCAGCATGGTAACCTCTACAATTCACGGAGCTATCAAATTTCCTACCGAAACAGGAGTAGCAACAATGCACACCGAATCAGAAGTATACATAGCCGAAGTACGACAGTCTTTAGGCTCCTCTCCCCCAGAAAAGAAAGATTCCGAAGTCAAGACGACAGAAGATTGGTCCATCAATCCGGCATTCCCAGAACAAAAGATAACCATAGGTACTCAATTACCAGACGCGGTAAAAAAGTCCTTATGGAGGTTGTTATCTACATCTCTTGATGTATTTGCTTGGCAACAATCAGACATGACCGGAGTACCAAGAGCATTAGCTGAACATAGACTCAACATCTATCCGGATAAAAAACCAGTGGCCCAAAAGAGGCGAAGTATGGCTCCGGATCGCATTAAAGCAATATCACATGATGTGAACGTCTTGCTCGAAGCAGATATTATTAGAGAAGTAAAGTACCATACTTGGGTCTCAAATCCGGTCATGGTTCGGAAGCATGACGGATCGTGGAGAATGTGCATCGACTTCAAGGATCTAAATGATGTCTGTCCTAAAGATTGCTATCCCCTGCCGGAGATAGATTTAAAAGTCGATGCCGTGGCCAACTTCAAATTAAAATGTTTTCTAGATGCCTACAAGGGATATCATCAAATCCAGATGGCCGAAGCTGATGAAGACAAAACAACCTTCGTCACCAATCAAGGGTTGTACTGTTACAAGAAAATGCCATTTGGGTTAAAAAATGCCGGAGCTACATATCAGAGGGTCATGGACCGAGCTTTCAAGAAACAAATAGGTCGAAACTTAGAAGTGTATGTGGACGACCTAGTAATCAAAAGCTCCAGTGAAGAAATTTTGCTAAGAGACATCAAGGAAACCTTCGACAAGCTTCGGGAGATAAATATGAAGCTCAACCCAAAGAAATGTTCGTTCGGACTAGAAGAGGGAAAGTTTCTGGGCTTTCTAATGTCTAAAGAAGGCATTCGACCTAACCCTGAGAAAGTAGAAGCTGTTACAAACATGAAGCCCCCATCCAACTTAAAAGAAGTACAAACATTGAATGGGCGGTTGGTCGCCCTACACAGATTCTTGTCAAAAGCCGCGGAAAGAACGTTGCCCTTTATGGCAGTTCTAAAAAAGTATCTAAGCACGAAGGAATTCAGGTGGACGAATGAAGCAGACGCAGCTTTCGATGATCTCAAAAAGTGTTTGGCAGAATTACCAACATTAACAGCACCAGAGCCGGGGGAAACTCTCACCATATACTTATCCGCTTCGGAAGCATCCATTAGTTCCGTACTAATGGTCACCAGGGGAAAAGCACAAGTACCTATCTTCTATGTAAGCCGCGCCCTCAAAGATTATGAGACGCGATACCCCGCTATGGAAAAGCTCGCCCTCTCTCTTGTCCATGCTTCACGAAGATTACGTCGATACTTTCAAGCCTTTGAAATCGAGGTACAAACTGACCAGCCAATTTTGGGCGTATTGAGAAAACCGGAAGTCTCCGGAAGACTTGCCAAATGGGCAATCGAGCTCGGAGCATTTGACATAACCTACAAGAGAAGAGGTCCGGTTAAGGGACAAGTAGTTGCAGACTTCCTCACCGAGTTAGCCATGAATCCAGAGGTAGCACTTGCACCAACAGAGACGAATGAATGTGAGTGGAACATCTTCACTGATGGGGCCTCTAGCTCCGAAGGTTCTGGAGCCGGGGTAGTCTTGAAAGATCCTAACGGACAAGAACTCGTATACTCAATCCGCCTGAACTTCAAAAGCTCCAATAATGAAGCAGAGTACGAAGCTTTTTTGGCTGGACTCCGACTGGCAAAAAAGATCGGAGCTCGCAAGGTACATACCTCGACAAAACGAGGATGACTCTTTCTCAAAAAACATTCTAGAAAGAATGGAATAGTCTAATGCTTAAAATACCATGTTTTTGCAAACAGATTATAGCACATGTGGATTCAATGTTGGTTGCACGCCAGATCAGTGGGGAATATGAAGCAAAAGAGGCAAACATGGTTCAATACCTCCAAAAGGTACGAACCTAACCTCTCAAAAACTACTTCATCTCCTACAAAAAAGGCATAGCTCCTAACTTTTTGTTTTCATTTGACACAGGCGAGAAGTTTGATCACAGAATTTGAAAAATGTGAAGTAAAACACGTGCCAGGATCGAAAAATAAACAGGCCGACGCTTTGAGCAAGCTTGCAGCCAACACACCGGACCATATGTCACAAGAAGTGAAGCTCGAGATACTGAATACCCCATCTACAACCGAAGTAGAAGTGTGTGCAATAAGCTCAAATACAGAGTCATGGATGGCTCCCATCGTGAACTACATCTTGAATGATGCATTACCACAGGATAAAGCACAAGCTCGAAAGATTAAAATCAAATCTTTGCAATACCAAGTGATTGATGGCACGTTATACCGAAAGACCTTCTTAGGCCCCTTGCTCCGATGCCTAGAAGCAGAACAGGCGAAGTACGTCATAAAAGAAATTCACTGGGGGATCTGTGGTATTCATGCTGGACCACGAATGGTGGTTACAAAGGCCATGAACGCGGGGTATTTCTGGCCAGGGATGCATCAAGATGCAGTATACGAGCTACAAAAATGTGAGAACTGCCAGAGACATGCACCGATCAGTCTCAGAGCAAAAAACAAACTAGTTCCGGTCACCGCAGCTTGGCCCTTCCAAAAGTGGGGCATTGACATAGTGGGCCCCTTCCCAACATCATCCGGCCA
Organism: Ambrosia x helenae; assembly: GCA_030844895.1. Classification (NCBI taxonomy): domain Eukaryota; kingdom Viridiplantae; phylum Streptophyta; class Magnoliopsida; order Asterales; family Asteraceae; genus Ambrosia; species Ambrosia x helenae. The sequence goes on from CM061225.1 coordinate 70,602,746, forward strand.
AGCAAAGTTCTTACTTGTCGCGGTGGATTATTTCACCAAATGGGTGGAGGCCAAGCCCCTCGCAAAAATCTCGGGGGCCGAAGTAAAAAAGTTCGTCTGGGAAAACATTGTGTGTAGATTCGGCCTTCCCATGGTCATCGTTAGCGATAATGGCAAGCAATTCGCTCACAACCCTTTTAAAAAATGGTGTTCCAGTCTTGGAATAGAACAAGCCTTTTCTTCGGTTGCCCACCCCCAAGCAAATGGGCAAGTCGAACGTGTAAACCGCAGCCTGGTGGAAGGCATTAAGAAGCGACTAGGGAAGAAAAGAAGTGGTTGGGTAGATGAGTTGCCAAACGTCCTCTGGGCATACCGCACGATGAACAAAACAAGCACCGGTGAAACACCCTTCAGTTTGACATATGGGACCGAGGCTATGATCCCAGTTGAAATAGGCATGCCAACCTATAGGGTGGCTAACCCGCGGGAAAATGAAAAGGAGCTGCGGAACAATCTCGACCTCTTAGAAGAACGACGAGAAACCGCGGCCATCAAAGAGGCAAAATACAAAAGAACCTTGGAAAAATACTACAATTCCAGGGTTCGAGAGCAAAGATTTAAGGTCGGAGAATATGTAATGCGGAGCAATGAAGCAAGTGGTTCAGAAAAACCAGGCAAAATGAGCCCCACATGGGAAGGGCCGTACATCGTCACTTCCGCAGGAGAGAAAGGAGCTTACAGGCTCGCTACCCTCGACGGGGAAGAGATTCCCCGGACTTGGAATGGAGTGCATCTCAAAAAATGCTACATTTAAGAAGAAATACTTAGAATAATAAAATACTTTGTTTTATTTGTCTTTCTATGTAAAGGTGGGATGAGAATGCCCCACAAATTTTCCAACTTCTATTATGTACTGCGGAATGAGACATGCTCCGCACCCATAAATGAATGAAATACGACGCACCGAACTCTATGATCTTTGTAAATCCATTATATTTGTCTAACATGTACAATCAACTAACATGTAAACTTCGTTAACCGAGGTAAAAGTACTTCGGCCAAAGGGGGAATAAGAATTAGGACATGGGGGTGTCGAAGGCCCTTTCGTCCGGACTTCTTGGTCAAACAGGCCCGAGGACCCAAAAATGCCGAGCCTAGAAGACGCCCCACAAAGACTACGTAGCATCTTTACATAACAAATTAATTCGCGAAAAACGAACGTTCTACTTCGAATGTCATAAGTTGCTAAGAATAAAAAATTCTGAAACACTTAAAGACATAACTTATTACCGAGGCTCAAAAAATCATGGACGCATGATACAGCCTCTCTATAAATACAAGCCGAAGCTTTCAAAGCTTCAGTAAGATATATGTTTGACTTCTAATAAAAAAAAATAAAAAAAAAAAGAGGAAGAACGGAATATTCAAAGTAAAAGCATACCCACAAGCACTGTTATTATTTACATCCGTTCCTAAAACGAACTTAACAAAAAACTACAAAAGCCAACCATGGCTACGTCCCTAAAAAGGGGCTTCATACCTATTACAGAGTCGTACCAACAACAAAGGTACAGATATAACAAGGGTTAAAAAGCTTCACAAAGATAAAACTAAGAAAACCCCGAACCTATGTGGAGGAATGGGGGTGGTACTTGAACATTCCAAATCAAGAACTACTTCGGTGGATGCTGAGAAGCATCCTCAAGAATGAGTAAGTCCTTGAAAGCCTTGACAATCGACTCCGGGGGTTCACCAACAAGATCCTGCATCTTGGAGATAGGTGGAAGGACGATGTCATCATAAGCTTGAACGGCATCCAGCAAAATTTGTTTAGCATTAGGAACAAGCCTAGGGACTGCGTTCATGGCCACTCCCTTCAAGGCCGCAGCATGACCAGCACGTACCCCGGCATTGTAACCAATGCCATTCATTGCATTATTAACTCCAGCCACAGCTTCCTTCATCAACGGACACTTCCGAATGTACAACGAGATAAGCTCCACTCCTTCAGTCAGGATGAACTGCTTAAAGCTCAACAACTTTTCAAATTCCTTGAGAAGGTCAAGTCGCTCCATATCCTTCTTCTCGATACTCGCCTTCAAGTCCGAAACAAGCTTCAGTGCTTCCTTCTCCCGAGCCCCAGCATCGTCCTTATCTGAAAAAAGGAGAAAAATTAAAAATTTACTAAGTACAAAAAAGGAACGAAGAAAAAACAAAAAATAGAGGAAGCCCAAACCTTTCACGAGTTGGTCCGCAGCAGCCTTGGTCTTCTCCATGACCCGCTCCAGCTCTTCGATGGAATGGATGTACTTCTTTTTTGAAGCTTCGTGAGCGAGCTCGGAATCCTGTAACTTCTTCTTCAAGACCTCCAACTCTCCCTGAAGTACGTCCCTTTCTTCCCCAGCTGCAGCTAAAGAAGCCTGCACAGACCTAACCTGCTCCTGGCTCGTCTTCAGAGACTCCAACACATTCCCATGGCTACACACCCCCCTCTTCTCCAACTTACTCCGCTGAAACTCAGAATCAACCCATCGCCTATACGCCTCCGACACCAAGAAATTAGACTGGGCTTGATTAATCATCAAGGCATCACCCAAGTCAGTATCCTTTAGCCTCCGATAGTGGGCGTGATCAGCCGGGGTATGTAAGTTAAAGAGCATCATCTTCGATGACAAGGCATCTATCACACGAGATCCGTTCTTCAAATCCCAATCCGGGACGAACACATCCTCGGCCGTAGACGGATCCACCTCCATCGCGTCATCCAGGGGGTCTACAAGATTAAACAGGATCAGCGTCTCGGTCTCAAACCAATAAGGAGAATAGGACGCACCAAATTCATTCTCCTCACTAGCCCGAAAGTTAGATACACGACCGGATGACTTACCCGGGGAGGCCACAGAAAATTCACCGGATGCTTGAGCTACCGAAGTCCGGGGAGGGCTGTTGGCAATATCCTTAAACACATCATCCTCTTCCTTATCACCTTCGCCACCTAGTTTATCCCCCGGAACATGCATGTAAATCAGTTCACCGTCTCGAGGAGATTTCCCACCAGAAATGTGCAAATCAAATACATCTAAAATGTTACCTTGAGTACGTTCGGAAATAGTAATGGCCGACCCTGCAAACTTCACCTTCTTCGGACTCCTTTTGACCTTAGATGATTCAGCTTTCCTCTTCCGAGCTTCCACATTCAGGTCTAAGGAAGCGTCTTCAGTAAGGTCGTCCTCCGAAATATGAACACTTGAAGAACTTACGGATTGAATAGGATCGGGGTTGGGAAAAACCTTGCCTACAGTAACGTCATCAACATCCCTCTCCAAAATAAGAGTTCGCCCCTTCTCACCATCATCACCACCTTCATCCTTCCCACTACCTTCGCCAGCAGTTTCTCCTTCCCCCGAAGGCTTCTCAGTATGCTCCGTCTCTTCTCCCATCGGTCGGATAGGTGACTGAATCTTGGTCACTTGTTCCAGAATTGGTTTGCTGGACCCAAGAGGCTCGCTGGTAAAGGAGAGATTGTCATCATCAAAATCGTCGAACTTCAAAGCTGCGAGCAGCGACATCTCTGCAAAAAAGATAAAAGTTAAAAACAAAATTCACAAAACAAAGATTTAGGGGTAATGAACGCTGCTCACCTTTCTTCCTATACCGGATAACAGGCCATCGGTCAGGTTCATCCCAAATTCTACTAACCCCAGCTAACACCAGAATATGCTCCGGGTACTTCTTAATATTCGACTTGTGTGTCACAAGTTTATTGTATAAGGTTGAGTCACACTCAAAGTTACCCGGAAGCTCCCACTCAGATGACACATACTCCTTCCTCCATAAACCCAACATCTCCTTAGGAAGACACCGATCGTCCAACCAAAAGAACTGCGTCTTCCAGTTCTTCAGGCTGGAGGTGTCCTTTAAGTGGCATTCAGGCTTCTTCCTCCGCTTCTCAAAGGTATACCAATCGCCGGCCTGGCTCAATTTGTAAAAAGCCCTAAATACCTCTAGGTCGGCCCTGGACTTTAAAGCCCGACATTTCAACTCGAAATGGCAGATTCGTCCCAAACCAAAGGGGTTCACTTGGGAAAAGTGAACCCCATGGAACAAAAGAACTTTAAACAAAAACTTCGTCAAGGGGACCCTACAGTTGGCGAAATCGCACACTCTCGTGTAAAACCCAAATTTACCAGAGAGATGAGGATATATGGCTCGGTCAGGGGCAGGGAGTTCAGGGTGAAGGTCTAGAGGAATCCTATAGTCTGCTAAAAATTTATCTAATTTCTTCTTGGTCAAAGTGGAGAAACTGACGTTCATGTTATCCTTCCCCATAACGAACCAGTAAAGAAGAAAAAAGGAAAATATTCTGAAAAAGAAGAGATGAAACGAAGGGACGAACCTGAAAGGGATAGTTGCAGATCACAGAAAGGTAGCAGGAGAGCAAGCAAAAGTTTATGAGGAAAAAAGTAAGAAAGAAATGGAAAAGGTAGGTTTAAATACCCAAGAAAAGTGGAATTCAAAACGGTGCCACGTGTCATAATCGCTCACCAAAACCATCAAGCATCAACGGCTGAGATCGCCTGGGAATAACCGCCACGATATGTGGGCTGGGGAATTGCCACGTGCCGCGTCCACCAAAACAGCTGGAAAGCATTTCACATAGAACGAACAACTCCACTAAGTTATAAATTAACTTATGGACTTGAGGGGACATGAAGAGGTATAAAACCTCCTGTCCGAACCTTCACCCCCTAAGACGCGGCACAATAGTAACATGACGAGACTCATAAAGACACGTGTTCAACGCTAACGACCGGAGGTCACTAGGACGAAGGTTAGTACACCTGGGAGAAGGATAGTACAACAAATTCTGACTAGTATAAATACCCCCACACAAGTACAAGCAAGATACGTTCTGACACACTCCGAACCTCTCTCTCTCTCTCTATTCACTTTTCTTCTCCCAAAACAAATACTTATCCTCACGCCGGAGGGTGGTCACAGAGAGGCCCTCCAAGCCCATCTTTGTGACGAGCCTAACGGTTTGTCTAGTTTTGCAGGTTAATTCATCCAAGATCTTATCAAGCTAGTCGTCAATTACCCCTCCTCTGAGGTACGTCCAGCTTTTGGATCTTCAGTGATGATGCTGGATTTGTCCATAGAAGACATGAATTTTGTATTCACGGGTTCCTTATGTCTCTTTTTTTTTTTTATCGTTTTTTACCAACCAACATGTGGAATATTTATATATGAGGCTGCAAGTTGATGAGTTTAATCCCTACTCAGTGGTCTATGTATGGTCCCATTCATTTGGTCTCGACAAAAAAAAATTAAGCCAAACTGCTAACTACAATTTCATCCAAGTCAACCTGCTAACTACGATCACTAGCGAAGCATAGTAAGGGCGGGGAGGGGCGGCCGACCCCCCCGGATTTTCACGCAGAAGTTCCGATTATATAGTATTCGTATAGAAAATTTTGAAAATATAGGGTTTCGACCCCCCGAAACGGGTTTTCGACCCCCCGAAACTAGTGACTTCCGACCCCCCGGTGACTTCCGACCCCCGAACCTTCGGGTCAAGCTTCGCCACTGACTACGATTCATTCAGACCTGATTGACTTGGATGAAACATGAATGTAGTTTGGGTGGAGGTGGGAAGGTTTTTTCCCTTGGTCCCTGTACCAAGTTTGAATACCATTGGAGACATCTAGTGGGACAAAGAAAGTATCCAAGCCGACCCATGGACCCTGTACCAAATAGTGACCCCTAAAAAAAAAGTTATGTGAAAACATGAACGTAAATTTCTTCATCTTCATGTTCTATACCCAAATGCTGAAGTTTGTATATAGAAAATCCAATGTTGTATGCTTCTGACAGTTTCATATGCTGATGTTTAAAAAAATTATTGCTTTTTGATTTGTATGTTTAAACTCACTAAAGGGGTATGGGCCTAAATCTTCAAGGAATTAGGATCAATCCATACCTAGCAAAGCCCAAACCAAGTCAACACATAGGAGCCCGGTCGCGCAGAAGCACAGGGTCGACCCATGCGCAGGCGCGCACAGACAATCAAGGCGCGCCCATGTACACCACATCGTCTCAGAATGTCTTACAAACCAAGATAAGCGAGCAGAAGGAATACAAAAGGTACAACTTGTACGAACCAATGAAAATGAAGGGACATGTAGCAGAGATCATGGTGCACGTCCCACCAATCAGATAATGCTAGCAAGGATGATCCCAACGTCTCCTCCAGTATTGTGGGGCCTGAAAGTACGCCTGACAGTGACCAATCAAAAGATCTCTAGCATACATGAAAGTTGTCATCTCACACGCGCGCAGGGGACAACAAGTACAACGCTTAAGCGCCTAAGCCAATAAGCTCACACGGGGCCACCTCACCAACGGTCTCCACTAACGTCCGTAGACAAAGGGGACAAAAGCACAGTTGACAAAGAGAATTAGCCAATCGGGACGAGACGCGTCTGTTACCACCAAGCATATGCCACGTGTACGAACCCTAGATGACCACCAATAACATTCAGCCACACATGACGATGGTATGATTTCTCTCTTTCTTTTATATAACATACTATCTTGTCTCTTACTAACTTTGGGCCGGTAGTGGCGGTAAGCTCTTAACCGGGCCTAGGCCTACACCATTAAAAATTTGTACGTTGGAACTATTTTTAGTATCCTACCAGTCAGTCACCTCCCTACGTCGGCCTATTTGTATTATTTCAAGTTATCATTCACTCACCCCACATTCGGTTGTGGTATTCTAGCAAAGGATTACTCTTGTGATAACAATAGTTTATCATCCTTAACTGAAGTTTAGACTATTGTTTCTTCACTCACTACAGACATACTATTTTGGAAGACTCTTAATGATTTTATGGTTCTAATTCAATGAATCATGATCATGACACTAAGTTGCAGCCCAGTTGATATGCAGTTCATTAATTCGTTTTAATCAGCCCACTTGAAACGCAGTTTACTAGATTGTTTTAAGCAGTCCACAATCCAGGTGACCCCAGAAAAAAATTTTTGTGTATTATTGCGTGTAGAGTGACCCTAGTATAAACAATAATTGGCCCTCCACTTATTAGAGATTAAGCATAGATCATACTATTTTGTCTTTTAAAACAATAACAATATGAAACAGGCAACTGTGTTATGCATGTCTTATAGCGAAAACATTTATCAAATATCAAGCAAAACAAAGAAACGACACTATATTCAAGCAATATCTAGGAGAAACCGGGTTCAAATGATGTATGAAGATCTTTTACGCATTAATAATCAGTTGTTCACACAATAGCATCTCAGAAGTAGTTTTAGAGATCATCAGCAAATCAACCCTTGTACACCAAATGTTTCAGACGTAAATCATGTGCTCCCAATTGATGAATTCTACTGTAAAAAAACATATCATTATAGTCCTTACCATGGTCATCGTAATTGATGAATCCTAGTTTGAGGTGAGAAAGTGGTGAGCCAAACAGGTTGGATAACGGGTCAAAAGTAGTAACTTTGAAGTTGAGTTCAAAAGAGGCTGGGTCAGACTGGGCCAACCATCAAACACATTTTTTATCATTTCTTTTGTTTATAATAAAACAATACCTTAAATGTATTACAAAAATGATACTCCAGTATTTCTTATAAAGCCATTTGGATTTTAGAAGGTTATTTTATTGAGAACTTCAAATGGTTTTTGACCCATTTGATCCATTCGAGGAAAAATGTAACGAATTTGATCCATTTATAAGTAAAAGTCGAAATAACCACCTCCAACCATGATGATGAAGAGTAACCTTACCAAATTATCCGAGACCTCGCACGTATTGGTCAAGAGTTGTATTGAATAACTCGCTTCTGTATAAGCAAACACATAACATGATAACATTTAGGATAATATTAAAAATTTTGATACTGGTGAATTCAAATAATCTTTGCATAACCAACCATTCATCTACTAGTGCTTGTGAAAAAATTCAAGTATACAAAAAACCAGAAACTGTTTCTTTTCATCTAATCATGAAACATAAGTTGTTAAGCCAAAAGATTCATTATTACACACACACACACATATTAAAGAACATCTTGAGAGCACCAGTTAGTTTCATTTCTTTGATTTTGGCCACAGGATAAATATCTTTTTACCAGAGCTTGAGAAATTATTGTTTGGTGTTAAATCATAAATGAACCATCTTAAAAAAATTTATCACTACGTACAAACCAATTATTAATGATGAAAATGGCACACACGTCAAAGGGACACGCCACAAAGGACCAGCTGCTTCATGAATCCTTCAAAACTTATATACCTTTTCTTAAAGTTTTACTAGCCCCTTATTTGAGTTTTGTATTACTTTATACATCATTGGAGTTTTATACTACATTTTTTTATATTGGTACAACTATTCATTTCTATGGTTTTTTTATAGATTTAAACACATGTCGATTGCGAGATCATACTGTCATTGTAACGAACCAAACCAATGATGACCAACAGCCTATCCCCACTAGTTTTAATTATTTGTTAAGGACGTTGCTGACCTGATTGGAGTTCCAGGGGTGTACAGTGGATTCTTCACAACATACTCAACATACAAATTGTAAATGTATTTCAAAGAATCTCTGAGATCACTGGCTTTGGGATGTGTGACAAGGATGATCTGCACAACAAATACCAAAGATGATACTCGTAAAAGAACATAGAAAAGTGAAGTGATAATAAGTTCAAGCAATTAACAAAACCAATAGCCAATTTGGCATAATGAAAAATTGAAGACACATATTTGGATTCAAAAGTATATTTTCTAATTTCTCCTATATTCAAATACAATGCATAATTCGAGTTATTATGGTTGCTTGTGACTATATCAATATTTTGATCAATCAAGTCAAATGTGAAAGAAAAAAAGGTAAATTGATTCCCTTCATAGATCACAAACATGACATACAATGGTGCTCATGACTAGCTTAGGACTATATTAACAGAGCAAAAATTGAAGCAAGAATTTGAAGCTTGTAGTAAGGTAGTTATCTTGGCTGTTTTTAGAAAACTGATAAAGAATTATGGTTCTTTCACATGCTCTTGGTTGTAAAAAGTGTGAGGCGCTCCAAGGCATTTAGGTCTCGAAAGCTGAGGCACGAGGTGTGAAGCGAGAGTTTCACGTACCAGGGGCATTGCGCTATGTACAACAATTATAAGCTTTATGTACAACCAAAAGTTGCATCCAGCTCATCTACTTTACGTATCAGCCTTTAATCAAGTAAACCATTTACAATCTATTCATCCGTTTGATTGTTTATACATACCAGCCTCCTACTGTCCTACAGACCCTAACTTTAACCAATTTTGACCCAAATTTGCTCGAGGCACCCCCTCAAGGCCCTGAAACATCTTCCAGATCGCCTCGTGCCTCCTCAAGTTCGCCTTTTAAAACCAAGCATATGCCACCAAGTTAACATGAAGTAAAGTATCTTTGACTTGAATGTTGGAAGAAATTTATCAGCCTCGTATGCATGAAATCAACTAGACGACAGAAGTGTAATAACATGAAAAAGGTTGCAAACATAAAAGTCCAAATGAATCATCTACATAATAAATAAATCAATCAATCAAAAAGCTTTACAGACCTTTATCCCGACGGACTTTCCATGAAACTCAATTTATAAGTATTAGTACGAAAGCTGTGAAACGAACAACCTTGTCCAGGTAGCTGAGGCACCCAAGATTTCCTTTCTCAGCACTGCCCAACAAAACAATACGGTAAACAAATAACAACTATCTATACTATATATAATATGGAGATAGGAAGGACAACTTTGGTAATTTGCCACTTTTTTAAAGGTTACAAGCATTAGAAGCATGTTGTACAAGTGTTTATTACATATACTCCTTAATATCAAGCTTCCTAAACCTTATCCCGCCCAATTCACAAACCGATTCAAATTTTGAATTTTGTCTGCCGTACAATTTTCTTTTTGTGCAGAGTAAAGGAAAGAGTGTCAGTTATTCCAATTTCATTCTAGGTTTCCTCAAAGTGGTGACTAAATCACTTATAGAGACGTTCTTCAAGAAATACAAGTTTAGTCAAGCAACATTAGCTGGTTGTCGATTTCTTCAAGGTTGCAGGACAAGAAATCGATTGGTAGGTTTTTCTTTGTAAATTTGTTACTAAAATTTGTATATTGTTGTAAATAAAGATGTATGCTGTTTATTTGTTCATAAATATGAACTTTTGGACCCCTATTGCTACTTCAGTTGCGTTTTATTTTTTTAAACAATTATAGAGATGTTATGATTGGCACCTATTTTTTACAGGTAGATTTGAAGCATTTGGTGCTGGTTTTGACATAGATCTTCATGTGGGTAATATTTATTTACATTTTTTGTTTTGGGTATTTATAATTTTTAGGGTTCTTGACAAATTTAGGGGTTTTGCATGATTTTCATATATAAAGATTAAAGCCTTGGTGTATGGGTGTTCTTCGGGTTAGTTAAATGGATTCGGGTTAATAGGGACCAGTTTTGATAGGTGAGGTGATTAAAAAGTACATCTTCACAGCCTTTGAAGTTCATGGTTTCAACAACGGAACCTAACAAGTTCCTCATTCTTTTTGCAGGTTAGGTGATAAACAAAGACATCTCAGTTGCTTTTAAGGTGATTCCTGCTTATTTAATTCATCTGTTATATGCATATCAAGCTGACTCTTGGTTATAAAAATTTAGGCTCTATGAATCTTAATAACAAGAAGAAGAATTTCAAGTTAATCATACATTTGTACGTTATTTCAAGTGTTTTATGCATTTCAAGCTGGTTATTGGTTATAAAAGTTCAATCTTGGTTACAAAAGTTTTTCGATCTGTTGATGTGTTTTAATTTATGTTTCACAATTTCAGAGAACGTACTAGGATTTATCTATAATACATTATAAAGGAAGAGTGACGGCTAGGATAGTAATTTTCAATTCCGTACAACTTAAGAAGCAACATGCACAAGTGATTTATGCTTACATAATGAGGGTATAATTGGAACTTTGTGGAACATTAAGACACTTAGAAGGGTATAATAGTAAATTTGCATACACATTTTAGTTAAAAGTATAAAATTATTTCCCTTAATGCCCTTTAATCCACTTTGCTCCTAAACTGATCTGCTCATATTCTCATGAATGTGAGCGATAATTGAGAGCATTCACTCTCACCATCAATGTGACTCTTATGCTTCATCTTTTCATCGTTTCATGATAGACCCTTGAGTCTTTGTGCTTATAAAACACTGGAAGCCTTATAGCAGTCAATATAACCTCAGCCATTTAGAGAATTCCCTCAACAATAAAATCACCCTTTTCAATCATGATATTCAGCTTTAACCATCACCTCAGTTTCATGAAATTAATGTTTCAGGATGGGACCAGGGACTACTGGGAATGTGTGTTGGGGAGAAGCATAAATTGAAGAGTCCTGCAAAAATTGCTTATGGAGATTAGGGTTCCCAAATACTATCCCAGGTAATCTTTGCTTCTCTTTTATGCTTTCCCTATGTTTGTAATCTTTGTTTCACATTTTGGGTTTTACCCAGACTGAAACAGATAACATCAGATCGGCGTGGGCTGGACAAATTATGTTGGATACGAACAGATGATACAACAATCATCTTCGGTTTCCTCTCTTTTTCACCTGCAATTTCAACTTCTTTCCGCTAATTCAATTGAAATTCTCACCTTTTTTTAAGAAATAGATTTCGTTATTTCATTTAGTTGCCTCATTTTATCTTGGATGACATGATTGAGCAGGGGCATGGTGGGATCTGTAACATCGGAATTTTTCGCATACAGGTAATGTGTATGATTGCTATTATTAGGCAACTACAACCATTGTCTAGATATTATTATGTTTAGGCTGTAAAAGTTTCATATTTAGTTTTAGCTGTCTTATGGTTCTTTGCCGGTTGTTGTTGTTGTTTAATACTTGATTAGGTTCTACAAGATTTATGGTCCAGATATATGTAATTTTGTATTAGAGTAATAAACTTTTATTTTTATTTTTTTGATTGAATTTTATATCACATTTCAGCATGCTCAAGTTTATTCAAAAATATCATAATTGCATTTATAGTTCAAGTGTGAGTTTTAATGTAAAATGCCTTATTAATGCTTCTTTTTTGTTATAATTAACATAGGTCACCAGTATGAGATGTGTCACTTTACAATTATTCCACACAACTACTGCGTTTGTGTTGCTTTTGGCTCCAAGGCCATGTGGTTGGACTTTGAAAGGTATGTCTTATTTGTCAATGCCTAATTCCATGTTATGTATGTAGCTCTTGAAGGTCTATTATAGTTTATTCTTACATGCTGTGAGTGGTGTTTGTGGTAAATTATTCTACCATTAAAAAAACATTTTTTTCTCACAATTTCAAGATTTGTTTAGTTCACGCAGGTTGGGACAAGTATCACGGGAGCATCGCCATAAGTCCCTTGGGTTGGGCATGCGCGATGGAATCCAGGTTCATGAACCCCGTGCAAGATAGTTGTTGGGTGGCGTGGATCATATTTAGATTTGTACATTGCATAAACCTTAAATTGAATATAGGACACTAAGTTGTCTTTTTTGTACCGTTCAAAAAAAAGTTTGTCTTTTTGTGTTTGTTGTGGGAACCTAAAGATCACATTTGATGCAGTTTTCCAACTGCTATTTTTATTCGAAGCTAAGTTTTGTTTTGCTTTTCTTTTCTTTTTTCTTTCTTTTTTGGCCTATGCTCCTTTTGTTTTACATAAATGTTTATTTGTATAGTGTGAACATCAAAAGTTGATAAAAAGGAAGATGCAGCTTTGGGTCTTGGAAGTCATTTCACAAGATTATGATCTCTTTGGAGGTTGTTTCTATGTAACCGATAAAAATAAGATGCTGTCTGTCAAATTTGACCTAATGGTCCAGCTGAACTACTCAAGTTGGCAACTACAAATTTAGACATTCAAAACTTTCAAATTAGTCTTTTTTCATTAGAAGGTGCTTAGTTTCTTACACTTTATTAGGTTAATCAACTTCAAAGTTATAGAACTATTAAAGTATATGGCAGATTATGTTTAAATCTTATCTTAACTTGAAGGAAACTTTCATGTCTGAAAGGCTAATTGATTTTTAAAAGAGGTCTAACATGAAATATATGTTTTGAAAAAAAATGTTACTTCTTACACTTGGTCTTCATTGGAGTTTAAGGTTTTTAATTTATTCTGGTTGGTTAGGACATGTTTAATACTATTTCCTGAGATGCTTATTGCACCGTGGCTGTCCAGACAACTTTAGCTTGGTGTGGTTAGGATATACCCAAAAAAGGTCAACTAACTTTTTTTGATGTTTACAGTGATGCTTTGGTTAAAGTCAAACAAGCTTTTTAGTTGACTGCTGTTGACTTGCCACCTGAAGAATCTATTGCTCCATATCACTCAATTAACTTACCTTGTAATTTTGATCTAGATGATTTTGAGCCGCCAGGCAATGATTTGAAGGGGTTGGTTTGTCACTATATATCTCTTTATGGGCTATTCTTGTCAAAAATAATATAACACCTTAATTGGCAATTTAGAGAGCAGGTTTAAATATTTTGGTTGCTGATATAAATATTTTGCATTAATTATGTTTATCAACGCATCAGTTCAAAGGACCATATCACACTACAAGATAATATGGAGGGTGTTGTTTACTCTGCATCTAAATTTGGGCTCGATGATTGGTATTCATCTCCGTTTATAACAGATGTATATATATTTTCATGTAGTTTATTTGCAATTCTTTTTTTTTTCTTTTTAAATTTTGTTTTTGGTTGTAGAGAAATTTGGTGATGGTGATGCGTGTGGTTTGGACCTTGAGGAGGTAACCACCTATCTTAACTGTTATAGATATCTTGTAATATTTGGAATTGCTTAGCAAATTGAGATATTGGGAGTATGAAGTAGGAATCATCGCTAAAAGTTCTGAAATTTTGAAAATACAGACATTGGTTTAGAAGGCTGCAACTATTGAACTTGCTGCTGGTGCAATAAATTCAAAGCATGACCCCCCCCCCCCCCCCCCCCCCACACACACACACACACACACGGACACACACAAAACAACAAAGAAACAAAAAAAATACACTCTTAGTTTGTGTACTCTACCGTTGATCATTTCTTTTTATTTTTTATTTTTTATGGTATCATATTTTCATGTTCTAACATAATGGTAGTGCTGATCCTCAAGCATCTGTCCATGCTAATGCTAGATACAAATACTTAATGCATTTGGGCAAATATGTAGCTAGGATGTTCATTTTTTCATAGTTTATTTTATTTATTTGAATGGCCAAAGTTTGATTACCTGGGGTAACCCAATGGCAAAAGCCGACCCCATAAACATGTGATCATAGACAGCTCTGGGTAGTGGGGAAACCAGATGCTCGAAGGCCCAATGCGATAAAAACCAGTTTGGATCTAATTCGAACTTCGGTTGAGCTACAGTTCATTAGCCCAATTAGGGGGAATTTGACTTTTTTTTTTTTTTTGGTTTTGGATATGGATAAGCCGAGGAATTTGTTTTTGAATTGCCAAATTTTACCCATTGGTGGCATTGTATTCTTTCTTAAAAAACTATGTTTTTTCTCTGTTTTAATCATGAATCTGCAGGGGAATTTTTTCTTGAATTGTCCCTATTGGGAATATTGAACAGTGTTTGATTTTTTTGTTCTTTTTTTGGTTTTAGATATGAATTGGCCGAGGATTGTGAAGATGACAAAGATAGTTTCCATTGTTGAATTGAGAAAGAGGGTTCTGAAACAGCTTAAACATCATCGCTGTTTGGTCCAAGTAAGAGTTTATTATATTTGGTGTTAGAGAAATGTCCATTAAGTGTATTTGTTTAGGCTAAGATTCTTGATGTTGGGTTCCCTGCATTTACTTAGGTAGCAAAAAATATATTTAACATTATCTTTGTCACATTGTTTGGTATCCACCATTTAATCATTTATGTTGGTTATTTTATTCATTTTGGACTATGGTGGTGTGGTGTCAAGAGTATATATGCAATCAAAGCACACTACTACATCATATTGGATTTAGTGGAAACGTTGATTGGTAAATTGCAATAATTAGGAGTCATGTAGTCATATCTCACACCCACCGTAGCAATAATAATCAAAATTGCTAACCCAGTGGCAATAATGGATTACGTACCCACATTTTGCGAAATTGTAAAATACCCGCTGCAACGCGCGGGCGCTCCCACTAGTATATGTTATGTGACAAAGCGACAAACTATATCTAAGATTATATGTCAGGGTGGAACGATTCGTTGCTGCAAACTTCGTCTGAGATAAATGATGTTTTAATTTGGTTTTTTAAAATTGTGAAGTTAATCAATTCAAGATAACAATGGCACAGCGGTGCAACCAAATCACTTCTCTATCTATCTTTTTTTTAGGCTGACAGTTTGAAATTGATGTTCCTTAGTCTGTTGCTGTTTGTAAATACATGTTATTCTCTTTTCGTGTTTGTGCAACCAGATAAATGTATAATATGGATTTTTTTTCATAATTTAATATTTCATTTACTTCGGGTTCTAAGCCTACTGATGAATCCGCTACAGGTACAACGGGCACGATTACGGGGTACAGACAAGTTGTGCTTCTGGACAGCAGGTTTGAAGGCAGACATCGGGCCATAAACAGTTTGGGATATCTGGTTTGGGTGATGATTCTGTTGGGCGGGATCTGGTCCTTTTGGGTTAGTTAAATCTTTGTTATCCCGAGTAACATAATGTATGGCTGCTCACAGTTAGTCTTAACAGTTTTTGCATTGTTTTAGCTTTCATTTAGGCTGTT
Organism: Ambrosia x helenae; assembly: GCA_030844895.1. Classification (NCBI taxonomy): domain Eukaryota; kingdom Viridiplantae; phylum Streptophyta; class Magnoliopsida; order Asterales; family Asteraceae; genus Ambrosia; species Ambrosia x helenae. The sequence goes on from CM061225.1 coordinate 70,618,591, forward strand.
ATATGTATATTTTCTGCATTGGCAGGTATGTTATTGGAGAATATACAAGATTTTTGTTAGCCCATTCGAAATTTTAGAAAAACTGTGATTAACAAGCTGTTTGAGTTCATGCATGAAACAAGTCAAAGGGTTCAGGTAATATATTAATTGATTCCCATTATAATATTTAGAGGTATACCTGGTACTTTATTTAGAGGTATACCTGCTATTGTACTAATGAAACACATTCTTGGTTTCGACGATCAGTCTAGCATTTCTAAGCTGGTCAACAAGTCTATCAAGAAGCTCGGGTGCGTTTCAGATTATATTTTTGCAGCTTTATTCAGCATTTTCTTTATAATTTCTGCAGATTTTTCATTAATTCTGCAGTTTTTTGTGCAATTTTATCATAATTATGCAGTTTTATTTTGCATCCTTTTAGTATTATAATTATATGTTCTTTTAAATAATATATAAAAAATCAAATCCTAAACCATAGCAACAGTTAACAAAAAAAAAAAGCCATAAATCTTCTTACTTTTCTATGGATTTATCAAAAAGAAAAATTTTACAAAATGTTGAAACCATTTATTTTTTCGTAAAACTAACATTTAAACATATTTCTAAATACATAACAATTTGTAGAATATGATTGATTACTTACCATGTGAATGATCATGTTTCAGTTCGTGACTGTATCTACTCATGGCGTGCAGGTGGCGGTGGTGTTCAGAAAACTTGGGCAAAAGGCGATAAAGATGGAGATGGGATTTGTAATGATGGAAGATATGCACTGGCTTCATTTGCAAGGGCCAATTGGAAATTGTAGAGTGGGCGAGGGGCAAAAGGGGCAACTAGGATAGTGCTGATTATGCGAAAAAATGTAAGACCAGCCCAATTAAGAATACTGACAGCGCGCGCAGTCGTTTGTATTATAATCGACAGATGCAAGGCTGCATAATGATCTGTGTCTGTTCCTATATGTGGCTAATGATAGTAATACACTATCATGGAGATTCATTTGTAATATTTGTGTGATTGTGGTAGTTAGGTCTACCATGGGGGGCTAAATTTTAATGACATGCTACATGAAAAAATTATGGTTCAAATGAAGCATTTCGCCTTCGTTCCACACGCATGATGATTGAATATGATATGATATGCTAGCCAACTGTTTGGTAAAAATGTACACATGAATATGCATAAATTATGTCAAAATGTACACATAAATATGCAGAAAATCTCTATGATTTTGGGTACGCATAACAAGATTACAAGAAGAATGATAACATCGATGGGAATTAAGCCCCATGAAAAGAGTAGGTTATTGTTTAATTTAGATCATTAAAAGGAAAAAAATCATCTATTTACCCATAATTACATACTCCAATCATCATGTTAATTTTACTATTTTTTTTTTAACAAAGAGTATTCTCAATTTACAATTTTGTGATAGAGCGAGAAGAAACGGCTAAGCAAATAAAAAACTATTTTATGATAATTTTTACATTAAGTTTTTTTCGAGAATTAGTCGATAATGTTAAACTGTTAGTATAATTGAGATGCGTAAGGTATATGTCATAAATAGAACACACTGATACTACGAATAAAAAGTCTAACAAAAGTGTTATACAATATATAACAAGATGATTGATAAATTAACAGAAAAACGAGTACCGTATGGTAGATTGTCGTCCCCGCCGCATCGCGCGGGTTTCTTACTAGTTAATCCAAGTAGATATAGAGTGATCACTTACTCAACCACCATAAAGGGTTGTTTGGATGTGTATAAAGTAAAAACTACATTCCCAATAAACAACTTGGGATGTTTGGCTAGAAATGTTTATAAATCCAATTCCTTAACCACATAAAAGCCCAAATAGCATGCAAAAAAGCTAACCTAACAAAATATCAAAACATAACTGGATACCTAACCCTCTAATTACCTTCTTCAAAGCTCAATCTGCAATAATCACTAACAAATGAAACATCCTAACACCTCTACTATACACCAAGAATTATGCACTTCAATCCTGCATGTCTCCCACGCTAATCACTAGTGTTAGGGCATAAATTGGGGGGAACTAAGTCGAAAATTGCATAAACCACCATACACAACTACTTGGCAATAAAAACTTCACTACATAATCAAATAAGCCTAGAATCATAGATTGAATAACGTAAATGATCGTAGAACTGAATCGCAATAATCAACTTGGGATGTTTGGCTAAAAATGAGTATAAATCCAATTCCTTAATCACTTAACTGCTAAATAGCATGTAGAAAATTAACCTAACAAAATATATAATTGGAATTGGATACCTAACCATCTAATTACCTTAATCACTTAAAAGGCCAAATCGAATGTAAAAAGTTAAGCGGACAAGAGATAATAAACATATAAATCTGTAATTGCATAAACAACAACTAGTAACCAAGTAAGTAATCTTAAATAATAAGCTAAGCTGTAGAATAAGACAAGGAAGGAATAAGCAAAAGAAAAGAACAAACCTAGATGGATCCATTTTAGCGGTAAGGGATTTGAGAGAAAAAAGGAGACCGAACATGAGCTTATGGTCCTGATTGGAGTTAAGTGTACGGAGAGGACGGTTCCACTCCCTGTAAAGCAAACAGACACCGTTGCGGTTGAAGATGTACATCATATGCGCGTTGTTGCCTGATGCTGTCGGCACAGGCGGTGATGGGCTGATCTCTGACCCTCCGAAGAACTGCATTTCTTCTTATATTGGAAGGAAGATCTGATCTGAGAGTTGTGGTTTTGTGGTTACGGATTGAGATTGGAGAGGGGTGCGGGGATCTACCCTGTGCCCACCGTCCAGCAGCGGTGAAGAGAGAATAGAGTGATCGGTGAAGAGTTAATAAATGATCAACGACAACAACAAAGGTTCAGCCTTTACGGCTGTAGTTTTAGTTATTAGCTAGGGTTGGTTATTAAACAGACAAGACAAGGAAAAAGGAAGATGGGTTTCGGCCTTTGGGCCTTTTTTTTTTAATTCTGAGGGAGGATATCTGTATGTAAATCGTAATTGCCTATATTATATACACATTATATTATATATACACTACTAGCTTATACCCCGGGAGCGTCCCGGGTTGAGAAATCTAAGTAAAGTGAATAAAATTAGAAGTATCTAAACTATAAAAATGACATCTATATAGCAATTCCGGGTTGAAATATCTAATATGACATAATAAAATATCTAATATGACAAAATAATTAATGACTTGCCAATATATGATTAATAAATATTATTATTATTATTATTATTATTAATAAATATTATTATTATTATTATTATTATTATTATTATTATTATTATTTCAGCGATATTTGAATAAATGTGTATTCGTTGCTTTTAAATCTTAATAAAATATTACTGCTACATTTTTTATATGTTTTACCCCTCAAAATAATTGTACGTTGGTGAACCGCGTGTAACGCGGGCAATTATCTAGTATTCTAATATAAAAAAGGTAATTGGGTTGAGTATCACCTAATCCCAGGCCCGACCCAAACCCACAATTTTTTTAAAACTAATTCCAAATTTGACACAATGCCTGTTGGGCTACAAAAAATAGTCGTTTTTTTTCTCCGTTTTTTATATAGCACTATGGTACTCGTTGGAAAGATAATAAAACGCTCGTTAATTTGGTGTACTTTTTTTCTTTAAAAAATCTCGAATATGAAAGATATTGAAGTTTAAAAGTTATGAGAGGAAACATGAGATAAAAAATAATAAAGTTTTAATATTTAAATTTATTAGATTAGGTATTTAATAGATTATATTAAATAATATTTAAACCATATTTATTCCTTTTTTTAATTGGTCTAGAGTTGCCACATCACATCCTATGTGGCATCTCTCAAAAGAGAGATTGCATAATATTATGACATGTCATCAAAATGACTTTGGTTTATTATATGTATAGATAACTAGCTAATTACCCCGGGAAGGTCCCGGGGTTGAAAATTTTAATATGATTTAATAAAAAAATGATAAAAGAAGAAAACTCAAATCACGAAAAGAGTAAATAACTTAAACATAATCAATCTTAGTTAAAAAAACATTTATTTAAAAAGTTAAAAATAAAAAGCATAAACCATATTAAACATAATACAGTATTAAAAGGATAACTTTCAACATATCATCTTCACGTAATTTAAAATATGTTACAATTTGACTTTGACTTATATAGATGTAGAATTCATGATGGGGGTTGAAAAATATATACATTCTAATAATACTAATACTAATAGTAATAATTATCACTCTTGTCATTAAATAAATAAAAAAATAACCTTGCTATAAGGTGACACCATGTGTTGCAGTGTTGCGCGATTCTTTCTCCTAGCTTCTCTTGATTAAGTATATCTATCCATCTTTATAAGAGTAAAATTTCAATGATAGCATGGCGATTGAGCTGAATTTCAACATCGTAGATAAGAACCTGGTTTAAAAGAAAAAAAAACATGATTAATGAATAACATGAACACTTTGTGTTTTTTTTTTCTGTATGAACATTACCCCACAAAAAATAGTCGTTTTTTTTCTCCGTTTTTTATATAGCACTATGGTACTCGTTGGAAAGATAATAAAACGCTCGTTAATTTGGTGTAATTTTTTTTATTTAAAAAATCTTGAATATAAAAGATATTAACGTTTAAAAAATATGGGAGGAACATAAGAAAGAAAAATTTAAATTTGTTTTTAAGTTGTTTTTTCCTAAAATAACTCAATTTAAGTTTAGTAATTGAGAATTGAGAGATAGAGAGATAAATTTAGGGTTTTATGTTTATCTTTTTTTTAATTAAAAAGAAAATAATTCAAAAAACACTAAAGGTTTCAATTATGATGCCACGTGGCAGTTTCATGGAGAGGTTGAAGGCACCATTGCACGCCACGTCAGCAATGTTCAATTCTTTTATATATATTAATAATAGATTAATAGATTAATAGATAATAATAATAATGGGCTTTTTAAATATGTGGATATCTGTAAAAGTACTCAACTTTACAAGTCAAACATAATAACGCCTATTCCATATTTCCCCATCATATTAAAAGAAATAAAAAAAACAAATAAAAGAAATACAAAAACAAATAATACAATCCATACACAATCACACATATAAAAAAATAAAATGCAACAAAAATAAATATACATATGAATTATTTTAACCGTCCGTTTTGAACCGCCTTCCTAAGGCTAGGGGGCACATTTTCCGCATCTCGCCCCAGGTACACGAATTCTCGGAGACGGCCCTGCTGTTCATGATGATGTTAATCGACGATCTGTGAGGTGATGGAGACGATGGATGGGTTTTTGTTGAGGGTGAATGATTCGGGGCGTTAATCATGAAAGGTGCAAACCAGGCCGGATCGTTAAAAGCAAAGCCTTAACAAGCCGAAGCTCAAACCCGAAAGACTGAAATATGACTTACCCGTGTTAAAAGTCTAAACGAGACCAAACAAATTTAAATTGTTTTTTATATATAATACTACCTACTATTACCTTACCCGAGCTCGAGCCGAACTTTTAGCTCGTTAAAAGTTTTTTCTGAAATTACCTTGAGCTGAAAGGAACATGAGCTCTTGGGTTTTACTTTTGAGTTGAGCTCAATTTTAAATAGTAGGTTTGAACCGAGCTCGAGCTTCATAAAATCATGATGAGCCGAACTCAAGCCTAGTCATGCTCGACTTGCCTAGTTTATACCCCTAGATGAAACCCGAACCTGGGAAACGCAAAAGCTCTAAGACAGGTGTTCGTGTGTGGGATTAGCTTTGAAAACTTTTACGGGTATTGATTTATGTGATCTGACCAAATTACTCATAATACATATCTGTTTACCTCAACCAAATGGAGTTTTTTACTACACATTTTTTAAGGGCCTAGTCTAATAGCAATTCATTCTAATAGTTTTATTATGTAAAAATGTTTTTTTGTTCTTTCGGAAGATGTATATGATAATATACTTTATATTATCATTTGAGATTTATATACTCATAAATTTATACATTTTAGATACTTGATTTTTTTATAGTGATAATAGTATGTCACATATAATGGCTTGTTTGTTTAAAAGTTCGATAAACAAAAATCGCAGATGTTAATTATATAGAAAAGTAAATTGCTTAAAACATGAATCGGCATAAATAAGTTTGAGCTCTATGAATGATACCCGTTTTTTTGTTTTCTAAAAACGGCATAAATACGTTTATATTCAAGTTTGTGAATGAAAAGACCTGATATGGTGGACAAATGCGTATAGACATAAACATACCCTATGATTTTTATTCATGTTTAGTTAAAACTACTCATACTTATAAATCTACGCATTTGTCCACCATAAAACCCAACCCTCAACCAGTTTAGTTACAAGCCAAAACAAAACTTTGGTCTTAGTTGGATTTTGATAATCGCCTAATCGGTTACAAACATTTTTTTAGTTGCAGGGGAAGAAAACCGAACCATCAGTTCCTCAATGGGTCCATTAATTTCAGTCGGGTTTTCTCATACATGACAAGATTAACAAAGACCAATGGTACAGTTCTACGCTTTTCTGGCAATGCAACATTCAGAGAATCGGTTTGCTAATCTGGGAAAACAGAACCATAATCATCTAAATACTTTACGACAAGGATAATCTCTGACACGACAAATGCACAGTAACACAAATAAACAAAAACCCAGGAGGTGTTATGACTTTTAAGTCGTGAATAAAAACACGTTGTATATAATACCAACACAAAAGGTAAAGGTTACTAGAAGAAAAATAAATAGGTTTTGCTTCACAAAAAAGAATAGACAACTACAAAACAGGGCCAGCAAAACCACCAAAAAGCATTAAGGTTTCAATATTTTACACGAAGCTGTGATCAAAACTTTTAATATTCCCATTTTTTCAGTTCCATACCGTCCGGAGGGGTTCCTTCAACTTCTTTTGCTCCCACCTCTTTCCAGTTTGTCGATAGCACTGTTCCATTCGACTCCACCTGGGCCGCACAATTTCAACCAAGTTGTTCATGTTAAACAAATTCTGATAACAGACAAAATGGCCAAAAAGGGCATTCTTGTAAAAGAGACGTTTCACCGGAAGTAAACTACTCTTGGTTTAGGTATGAAATGAAAACAGTTCATCGTAAAACTCACAGCCCCGACCCCACCAACAACTTGCTAACCAAGGGACCAGGCAAACAACAGCCTGAGCTGGGAGATGAGGGACCTACCACTACGCCAACCCCTTAACATTTCACCTCTAAATAGTTGAATAATAGAATAAGGGAAATAAGATCCTTTTTTTTCCAAAAATTATACAAATATCTACTCCCCTGGCGCAGGAAATTTAGATAGATATCTTGTTAGAGGAAAACAAATAAGATGATGAAAGAATGATCTTACAAATGATTTACTCATGGCTCGTCTAGTATCCTCGTCAGCATCTGAATATATCTCACGGAAGAACTTATTCAAAGCTGCATCACCATCGAGCTTTTCATCTTTTTCCTGAAAACACGATAAGTCGATTAGCTGCACAGCGGCCTAAACTATCACTAAAATTAAATGATTTACATGATCTATACCTCCTTTCTAACTTGGGCTTCAAGTTTATCCCAGTCTTTTGTTGGTTTTGAGGAAGGGTACACAGGTCTTCGATTACCTATGTATTTGAGAAAAATATAACTTTTAGCATCTTTTGGTGAACATTAAATGCAACATTTTTCTTTTAACAAATTTTGATGGCGTTGTTTTCCATAAATGCAATTTTCCAACAATAAGATTAGATAAATAGTAAAATTTTAATGGATACAAAGTTCCCTATAAGTGTATTTAGTCCATAACGTCCTAGATAAACTGATTCAAAAGATCAGATTGTTATCTACAAAGTGGAAAATATTTATAAAAAAAAAATAGGATAATTAACACAAAAGTGTTGGTAGGTCAGCATAACCTGAACCGACCAGTAAGGAAAACTTCTAATATGTCAAAGCATAAATGACTCACCTGTTGCGACAGTGCTACTTCGCGCAACCAAAACATTATTGTTAAATTCAAGAGATGTCCATTGGATGTGTTCAACTTTTGCAAGACGGATTTCTATCTTGGTTGAGAGAATAACATATTTGCAATTTGCAGGGATTATCTGTAAATCAAAAACCAATATGTTAATTGACAATAGCATTCTTTCATAATGAGAGTGACATTTCTAAGCAGATTATGACTAACTTGACTCCTGTGACCTCATTAAATTTACTCATTTGAAGCCTCCATTCAGAATATTAATGATATTGATGATTTGTTTAAAAGCTAATGCATATGTTTATAAGAAAATTCAATAAATCAGCTTAACAAAAACTTATTCCAAGTTCGAAAACTGAAATACCTAATCTCAGACAGCTTATTGGAAACAGCATGTTTCACCCCATAATAAGCAGATTAGCATAAGCACTTCTCCTCATCCAAACACTACGCTTATCAGGTATTAAAAGTTTAAAACCAGACAAGCGACACACTAATAGGACTCCCAATGTGCAATCAATTATGGGTCCCACTTGATACAAAAAAAACAAAAAATGGAGAACGTCGAATGGATTTATTTTATTCAACAAGAAATGGGGTTCTACTATAATAAAGAAACAGATAAACTACTAGCACCATCCCACGTGCAAACTACAGAAATGAACTTATTAATAAACAAAGAAACAACTTGCTTTAACAGTTTGAAGTTACACAGTTACAGATTAAGAGGGTGTTTGGGATTGCTTTTTGAAAACTGATTATGCGTTTTGCTGCAGTAGGGGTGGAGCTGCTTTTAGATTATTGCATTTTGGTAGCGTAAAAATCCATTTCAAAACTCAACCCCAAACACTAAAAACTGATTATTTGCGTTTTCAAAACGCAATAATCTAAAAATCCATTTCAAAACTCAACCCCAAACACCCTCTAAATATTTACCTTTCCAAACAAGCGAGGCTGAAAAACATATTTCTCTTCTCCAGGCACGTCAATTGATACACTTAGCTGAAAAAAGACGATATCAAAATGGCCATATAATTACAGCGATAAAAAATCAATAGTGAATAATAAATAGGAGGAAAAAAGTGAAATGGCACCATACAATTTGTTCCCCAAAGTTAACTGTAACACTTTCAGCTGGTATGCCCTTTGCAAATATGGTCACAACTACCTCCTCTGGTTTTTGATAGAATTCATGCCTGTATATTCATTAGGTGGAATATATATGAACTCATGTGCATCATGGAAAACAGATTGAATTATCAATTTGTAGAAAACTATTATACTCAGCTACGTTCTAAGAAGTAATAAACACTCTCTTCGGAAAATCATATTATAAAAATAAAACACACAGCGAAAGGTAAGTTCAATTTTCTAGATTTTGAAAAGTTAGAAACATTCCATCGACTTATTTGCTAAATATATGAAACTAGCAATTATTATTTACAAAAAGTGTATACCTGTATTTTGGTTTGGCTGGCACAATGCTATCTACTGCTTCAGTAACTTTTGGCGCAGCATCAGTTTTCGCAACAACCTCAGCAGGGGTTGCATCCAGTGATGGGCCTGACAGCTCACCATTTTCCTCTGTTACAGAACCAGAAAATTCACCAAAATTTAATGTTTCAAGATTCTACACTGTTGACACTTAGCCACGTCACCTAAAATGATTCAAATTCACATTGAGGAACTTCTATTTCATTGTGCTCTAATACTCTAAACAAATAAATATAGATTTTGTATACTAACAACACCTATATATAGCAATAACAAATTTTAGACAACATAAGTGAGATAGAATTGTAATCGAATTTTCAGCCGGTTACTTGTACTAATGATACAAATGATCAGCATATCTACAAATATTACCTGCAATGCACTTGTCACACTTATTTATCCATTCACCGAATCTTTTGTCTTCTGGAACTAGAGAAGCGCCAGCTTCAAAGGCTGTTTTAGCAGTCTGATATTCTTCAAGATTGAAACATGCAGTGCTGTTGAGCAGTAAAAGGTCAAATTTAGTTAGTGGATGTCTTGAATAGAGTATCTGAATGAATCATGTTGGCTAATTGAAACTAACACAATGAAGAATTCTAAACAGCCATGACACAAGAGAAACTAAATCAGACATACCTTAAAAGACAGTAAATAAGGCATCAAAACCGATTATGCAAACTAACGAAACGATCTATGAAAAGCTAAAGAAATTTCCACACCAGTTACATAAAATGGTGATACTGCCTAGAGTACTAGATAGCCCAGAATTAATGCTTTTAAAAATCTATATCAGAATCCCAACCAATGAACAAAGTTACAGCTTTTAGTATCTAATTATTCTCTATGAGCTTTTAAAACATTACAATGCTACTTCGCTCTCAAATGATCATTTGCACCGATTTATAAAACATGGTAACTAAGTAAATATATGACATCTAGTTTTAGAAGTTTGGATGTTTTGTGATACAAAATGGTAATAGACTGACAAATTAATTTGAGTTATTTCAAGAGTTACTCACCCTTTGCGCAGATATGCCTTTGGATTTGAGCGGTCCAACTCAAGTGCTTTGTTTGCATCAGAAACAGCTTCTGCTCCAAAACAATTGTAAAAAAGGTCAAATGTGTATGTATAGACTTGACACATACTTTAACCATGTATAGCGAGTTATGTTCCGGTTTCCTTATGGGTTAACTATGCCTAAAAGTACTGAACTTGACACGTATTGTAATTAAGTGTGGCAAATTATAAGACTTATTTTTACTGTACCAAACCTAAAAATTTTACCGTTTTATGCAATGGATGTCCTGTGTGACATTTTTTTTAATAGTAAACTTGCTTATGTGGCTTGCCATGAATATGGCTAGTTGTCCTTTTGCCAACTTGAGAAGTTCAATAAAATCCAGATGCTACTAATTTGCGGTACAAGTTGTAAGTTTATTTGCAGCATGAGTGCACAACCTAAGTAGTAAATATTTGAGCTTAGTAAGAACCTATGCCCTTTAGTTTAATGTATACCCCAAATATATGATCATTCAAGCCTTTATATAGAAGAAGGTATGCAAGAACCACATTTCGGTTAAATTTCAAGTGGACAATAAAGAAACTTCTACTTTAGCCACAAAAACAAGTACACCATATCAAATTCGTATCATTGCACAATCAGCCAATTCAAAAAAATGCATAAAAATCAAATGCACCAATTCTAAACCTAGCAATAAGTCAATAACGTACATGAATCATAAACTTTTGATGTGGTGCACGTTCCCTAACATTAACAAACCACCTTACATCAATAATAATCAAAATCCACCTAATAGCTAGCTAACAGCCATCAACAAAAAAGTACCAAAACTCCATAGAATCCCAAAATTGCACATATTAGCAGTTCACAAAAACTTACTGTGACCAAATAACATTTGACCTAGAGTCTCCTAAATAACAGAAAACCAAACTGTATCCATAACCGCAAAAACACAAACCTTGTGAATTCAGTTTTCGGTTTGGTTCCTAACCGTATCCGAATCATGACTTCGGATACAGTTCCAAAAATCTTGCATTCTTGCTTATTCTAGATAACCGAATCGAGTTCAACCGAATAATAACCGGTTTAATCGACTTAATCTAATAACCAAACCAAATTGTGAATCGATTTTCGGTTTGGTTCTTACCGTATCCAAATTATGACCACGGATATCAGTTCAACAAATCTTGCGTATACAGATAACCGAACCGAGTTCAACCGAATAATAACCTAATAACCAGTTTTAATCGACTTAATCTAATAACCAAACCAAATTGTGAATCCGATTTTCGGTTTGGTTCTTACCGTATCCGAATTATGACCTCGGATATCAGTTCAACAAATCTTGCTTATTCAGATAACCAAACCGAGTTCAACCAAATAAGAACGATTTAATTGACCTAGTTGAATAACCGAATAAATCAGTTTAGCCTGTTTAATTCTGTTCGGTTAGACACGTCTTGAATGTGTATCAGTATCGGTTCAGTTTTCAATTATGGCAAACGAAACTCAACACCGAATCAAATAAAGCGAACAAACCTATATTAATGTATATATATTTTTCATTGATGTTAGAAGGATGATTACAATAAAGTGGCAGGGAACCACCTTTTGGATAGCAAACCAATCCTACTAAAACCAAACCAAACAAAACCGATCCTACTAAAAACAAAGATTTAGGGCTCTAAGGGGTGAAAAAAAATACTATAAAATTAAGTAACAAAATAATAAAATAAAGATGTAGAGTCTAGAATGAATACGGATCTGAAAGATAATGAATGGAAGTGAGAATAATAATAAGAATGTACCGGTGAAGTTGTGAAGTTTAATGTTGGCCTGAGCACGGTCAGAGAAGAGGTCGGGATTGGAGGGGTCGATGAGGAGGGCTTGAGAGTAGAGGTCAACGGCCAGTTCGAAGTGGTCGTCGATGAAAGCTTCCTTGGCCTTGGTCACCAGATCAGACGCCATTGACTTCAACAGAAGGCTCTAGAAGACGAAGAAGAAGAGGCTGAGGGAGGGGTTTTGTTGGTTATTATTAAAGTGGAGGAGGAGAATCACCGGAGGATCGTGCGTTCATAAGTTACACTACACTAGGATTCTATTATCCCACGCTTCTGTTGTGTTGAGAATTTGGTGGACGTTTAAGATTGTGCGTCGCTGTGGAAGCTCCTGTTGTGTAGAGGGTTTCGTAGACATAAAAAATAATATTAAGTGGTTGTTATTCTCGCGTGGGCTTAAAAAAAATACTCGCGCCTAAAAGCTAAAAGTTTGGTGAGTTTGAAATCCTAAAACTTAAAAGTTTGGTGGTGAAATTGAAAGAAAATAAAGTGCATAAGTTACTAAGAAAGTTAGTAGCCAAAGTGCAATGCAAGTTTAAAAAAGTTAAGTGGTCAAAGTTTAAAATCCTAAAAACTAAAAGTTTAATGGTCAAATTGAAGTTAGTAAAAAAGTCAGTGGCCAATATATATATTAAAACAATGACATTGTAGAAGTGTCGTTGTTTTAATATATACTAGGTGAGATCCCGTGTGGAAACACACGGGAGGTCCAGGCCAACCCTTATCCGCTGTACGCTAACCACTGACGCGTCAGCAGACAAAACGTTTGTTTCGTAACGGCTGTTTATACTGACGCTTCAACAGACCAACACTTATCCATTGTACGGTAACCACTGACGCGTCAACACACCAAATGTCTGCTGAGAGGAACCGCTGTTTCGCAACGTTTGTTTATATTTTTTAACACTGATCAGATTTTTAATAACTGAAAGGTTACAACCAAGGAACAAAAACTCTACAGACGAATTAAAAAACCAAATCTAATCAACGTTAAACAAAACAAATATAATCAACTTTAAACATCAATATATTATGAATTCCATCTTCATAACATCTGTTTATACATATGAATATACATTAGGAATAATAAACTTAAGCTTCAATTCCTTTGAAGGTACAATTCCTTTTATTCTTGAACTTTAAGCACTTTACGCATATGAAACTTAATAAGCATATTAACTCATTTATATGCGATTGATGGTATCCACCGCTAGTTAAAGGAATTAATAAACTTAAGCTTCAATTCCATTGAAGCTTCAAGCTGTGCGTGTAGATCCTTGAATCGTGCCAAAAGCTCTACATCCTTAATACCGGACTCTGAATTGCACAACACCGACAAATCACGAACAGCAGTCGAAGGCATTGACTTCAAAATCCGTTGAACATTGTCTCGCTCAAATATGCCCAAGTGCAAAGTGTTAAAACAAATCTTCAACTGTCTTGCAGTCTTCAAATCTTGATAGTATTGTTCTGTAATTTGATTAAGAACAAATACCTTCATTTCATCTTCACGTTTACCACTTGGGGCTGACATTGATCCAATTGGTGAAGACTGAAATGTAAATGTTATGTTAATATTAATGAAAATCGTTTATGATGAACTTTCGGATGTCTTTAGTCATAACGCGTGAAGATGAAAGGTCATACGATAGAACAGTTATTATACTTGGGTTAACTTCTTATACGAAAGGTTTTCTTCTAATGATTAATTAATTAATTTCAAAACCTTTATACTACCTAAAAGGTCTAAGCAACTTGTTAAACATAAATGGGCAAATGCTTTGGAAAACGAATAGATGAAATAGTTAACTATCAGTTTAACAAAGGATTTTTGAAATTTTAATTAAGTAGTTTTGTATAGTAGATACGATTTTCATTATGTGCGATTTAATTTTAAATGTTAAGCTCTGTTTATTAAAAACAACATTATCTATCCCATCGTCTTTTGTTTGAGAACATCTGTTTATTACCATCTGTTTGTGAATGTTGAAAACAATTAGTTTAAGCACTGTTTATGTATGTTGAAAAAAATCATCTGCTGTAAACAAAACCTGTTTACTAATATATGTTTCTTTCTTTTATAACAATTAATACCAATAATATAAAAAAAATGGTTCTTTAACTTGTTTGGTAAAAAGACCTTGTAACTAAAAATGCTTATCTAAAAATGCTTACGAATAACCGTCAATCAAAATTGAATAATTACAATTCCATAGTTTGAGTTAAACATTGCATTGAACACAAATAAACACAAAAAGGAATAAACTACTTTAATGATAACAAAATTACAATATCTGAATTTACAACATACATAAAAATACAACGAAACATAAAAAAAAACCTACTAACAACCAAACCCTAGAGAATAATCTCTCTTTCCAGCCTCATTGAAGCAAATAACAAACAGAAACAATGAAAACCACCACAAGACAGCAGCCCGTATCTAAATATCTTTCAGATCCAAAAACACTAAAGATTGAAAATAGAACCGGATGTATTTGTATGTAATAATTAATTGATGCTTTCCTTTGATTGTAAGAATCAAGGGAAAACATCAAATTGAGGTTGTTTATCAACCAACTGTTGATAAACTGAATCTTTCGAAAAATTTGTGGAAATAAATTTGAAACTAATATCATAATACATATTGGATGGAGTGATGTAAACTGAGAGAAGTGAAAATGAATATTAGGAATACATCCCCATTTATAGGCTGAAATATATAATAATAACTATTCGTAAAGTTGGTTTTCAACTTTATTGGTTGGATTTCAAGTAAATATAAAGATGGCACTTACTTTTGGAAATTTCAATTTATTTCTTATATTTCTTATTTCTTATATATATAGAATAAAAACCACTTGAAACACAAAAATAATAATTATAAAATAATCTTTTTGTTACTAAAATAATTTGTCAATGAAAAAACACGTTAAATCCTATTACATTTTTGGTTAACAAAGATAATAAATATAAATATATTATTTGTGTAAAAGAATTATCAATTTAACTTTAATTTAAAAATATTGAATTATTACAGTTGAGTATATTTGCGACATCGATAATAAACACATTATAGCTTTAAATATTAAAGGTGCTTAATGATTTCATTAGACAAGAAAAAAACTGTTTATATTATATTTGAAGGACTGTTTACTAAAAAAACTTTAAAAAGCCACTCGTCTGTTTTAAGGAAAATTTGTTACCTTCACGACGGTAGTTAATAGTATGGTCAGATTTTTAATACTTAATACAATCAAAAGTAAACAAACACTTTAAATATCTATAATGTAAACATATATATTTTATATATATAAATATACTTGAAAGCACATATAAAAAGACGGATTGTAATCAATATCTAACAAAATACATATAAATTTAAATTAGATCAGTCTTTTTAAATTCATAATTACAAACAGTCGGTATAGCCCTAAATGTCTTTTATGACAACTGTACAAAATGAAGGATCTAGATGGAAAGATACCATAAATTTAAATATCTAAAAATGATGTTAGTATAAACAGTTGTTTGTTCAAAACAGATGATTGTCAAACAGTTTACTTAAAACAGATGTTGTATTAAACAATTCTTACTAAGAATATAATAACATTTAGGATTAACAATTGTTGGTCTAAATTGATTATATCAAAACAGATCAACCTTTGCCGACCTAAAATAACAATATTGAAGAGTACAAAATAAAGAGTCATCAACATAACTAATTTAACCTAAGATTTACAATTAAACATCACCAAACATGAAAGCATTGTATCAACATGAAAATAGTTTCACTCCTTACCATACTATCAATTTTTAGTTATAACCAATATTTCTAATGATTGATCAAACTTGAAATTACAACAGTCACCTATTTTCAATTCTTTGGACTTTATAAAGCTTACCCATCTCCTAATTGCAAACCTATAAAATAATAATATACAAATGTTAGTTATATTATTAAAATAAAATCCTAATTTAATTATTAAAATTTAAGTAATACCTTTGGTCGTTCCTATCTTTTTCCACATATAATTTACACTCATTCACTTCACCATCATTGACTTGAACATAAATCTTATGCGGCAAAGTACTCTTAGCTAAACTAACTATTGAAGCATTAAGCCGCTGAAAAGTTGATGTTTTTATAACATTATTAGTTAACTAAGCTCAGTGAGATAATGAAAAAATATAAAACAGAATCTAATATATAACTTACATAACGTTTAGCAATCACTGCATCATGCTCATAAACTTGAAAACTGATATTTTGATCGAAATCATCTACCTGTACAAACATTTTAAACAAATGTATTACTACATGACATGTAGAACAACTTTAAACAAATATATAAACGAATTTTAACCTGCGTATGAAGCTGAGAATTATCAGACATTTTAATATCTTCAACTGATGGTTCACATTGGTGAGTTTGCTCAAAAAAAATGGCAGCATTGTTTAAAAAGACCTTAATTTCAAAACTAAAGAGGTCTCTCATCTCTAGAAAGACAAAATCGAAAACATCCAAGTTAAGATCTTGAACTACATCCAACCACCCATCATACAAAAAACAATGTTTCTCCATGGAAATTATCTTTAAGCTCCATGCATAATCACCAAATACAATAGTTACAAAATCTTCAGTAATTTTAGCATCACGATAGACACAAGAAAAACTATCAGGTACTCTCTGTGAGTAAATAAAAAAAATTAGCTTATTTATTATTTTTAATACTAAATATACGTATAACAATAGTAGGAAAATACGTACTAAAAAATTGCTTGAAGGGTCATATATAAACTGTATGAACGTATTCCCGCAAATCAAGTTCCGAAAACAGGACATTAACAAAGTATCTTCAGAAACATACTCAAATAATAATATATCATCTACTTCAAGTGCCATATCCTTAACAATAGTTTGCCATCCTTCACTAAACTCAGCTTCATTTAAAACATGCTTCTTTAAAACAACTTCCCATTTCCTTCTATGTGTTGTAGTAGTTATGATTACATGATAATCCATTGCTTCAGAAGGATGAAAGCTACCAGCAACATTTTCTAATAAATTCTATAAAGACACAAAATTTTAAAAAAAAATGTAAAAACTAAAAAGAATTTACTACAGATTTTAAAGCTAATATAACTTTTAACAATGTAATAAATACCAAAATTTCAGCTTCAGGATCAACATGACATCCAATGAATGAGACCATTTCAACTGGTTAACACATTAGAAAAAATGTTAAACAAAATTTTAAGAAAAGTTGATTATTTCAGACGAATGTTAAAATATAACCACAATAAGTATAAACATAAGATAACTTCATTCATAAATGTTTTTACCTTATTCAATATGGAACTTAACTTTACTAATTGTAAATAATTGATATGTAGATTACAGATCCAGTTGGAATTCTTTTAATTTGTTCACAACATTGATAGAAAACTTAAAGACTGATAACACATAGCTTATATATTCGGTGGGGACACTGATGTATTTTACACTATAATTATTTGTATTTGATATATTGTATTATAATAATGCTCTTAAACATTCAATATTATATTAATTTTTACTTAAATACCTTCCGTAATAAACTTATTACTTAAACGAAATATTTATTTCATATATTTTTAGTAATTTAAATCACAACCAAAAAATTCACTTAACTACTATTATATCAATATAAAAGTTACGAAAACATTTATTAATTTTATCTTTTATGTGTTTTATAATCATTTGTTACAATAAAAGGATTTTACAAACATCTGGTAAAATCCTAAATATTGTTGCAATGTCATCAAATCATTCTACAGTAGATTAAATATCTGATGACGTTTATAATCTATTTTGCCTTAAATGTCTGTTGACTCCAACAATATTTCACATAACTTATTTTACAAAAATCATGTTGATCAACTTTAGTGTCTTCTGTGTCTCAGATGCATTAAAAATATAATATGGCCTCAAAGTACACTACACAATTCGGTAGTTACTAAGTTTAAATGTTTACCAAGCTAGGGGATTTTAACCTCTAGAACCATGTTGAAATTATCGAACTAATGATAATGTGGATTGGTGATGTTAGTGTTCTTTCTTCTACTTAATAGTTTCCACGTTAGTGTAATCATTGTCCATGTTAATCATTTCAGTCCAAAAATATGTCAAAATTTTCTTAATCGTAACTTTTATATCTTTTCAAAGAATCTGTTTGTCAAATTTTACAAAACATCTGATAACATACGTATATATTTCTAACAGATT
The DNA here is from genome assembly GCA_030844895.1 of Ambrosia x helenae. Taxonomy (NCBI): domain Eukaryota; kingdom Viridiplantae; phylum Streptophyta; class Magnoliopsida; order Asterales; family Asteraceae; genus Ambrosia; species Ambrosia x helenae. Next base: position 70,637,234 of record CM061225.1, read on the forward strand.
TTACATACATCTGATAACATACTAAAGACTATTACTTATCATCAAATGATACGGCAGTAGTTTAAATATATATGATAACTTTTATAATCAGTATTACTTGTCTTCAATGTATCTATTATACAAAAATAAGATAAATAAAAAACTAATATTTTATTTAAATATTATGTTATTACATCAAGATCTGCTAAATTACAAAAATATATAAAAAAAACATAAATAAACAAAACATTTAAAATGAATTTAAAAACTTAATCTTCAACTCCATTGAACACTTAAGTGAGCGGCCGCTCACAGGCACCGAGCGGCCGCTCACAGGCCCCTGTCTTGTATAAAACACCCATTTAGCCTCTATTCGAAGTATTGGGTCTTTGGGGGTCGATCTTGGGCAATTCCTGGACCAAAGGAGCTGCTGGAAAGCCGTTTAACAAGCCCGGGAAGTCGTCCGATCCATCCATCATTATCCGATCCTTCACTTTAGCATTCTTATGGTTTGATCCTTTAAACTATTTATGATCCAAATCTGATTTTGTATGCTTATTGTGATGTTTATTTAGTTAATCGTACGCCTACGGGCAATAACACTAGTATGTAGTATGTTTAACAATCGTTTGTATAGTTAATCATGTCTTGTATAAATTTGGCGTTTTCATGACTTAATCTTGATGATCATAATGCAACCTTGTTTCATTGTTATTGGATTCGTGATTGTGTTTGAATGACTTTGATGACTGTCGAGTGTGTTAGGCGGATACATGTTGAAAAACCGTCCGGTAGTAGACTAGTTAACTTGTTAATAAGTTTACACCGTGAAACTGTAACCGGGTATTGGTATGGTTAAAGTCAGTCGAATAACGATTAAAAATGCTTATCGGCACGTAAAAGGGTTTTAAAAGCTTAATGGTGTCGTTACTGATCTTCGACGCGGTTAATGATCTTTGGTAGTTATTTTGGTAAAAATAGCGATCTTAGTAGATCTGTGTTCAAAGTTGGTAAAATGGAATAGGTTGTGAAATGCTCTACTTTATGCTAGTCTAGGTGGTTGTATTGTGTATTCGGTATCGCTTTCCCGGATTAGTGGGGTTAGAAAACTCTTAACAGATGACTAACTTATCTTTAGAAGATTTGCATGAGATCATATCAGCTACTCGCTAATAAACGACTTGAAGTGGTTAACGTGTGTATTCGTGTTAGCTTTCTGTATAGTTGTCATGTTAGGATGCCCGAAAGGGACACTAACTGTCGGAAAATGGGAATGTTGATCACACGCCTTTATTTTATATGATATATAGATGACATGCTAGGGTTAATATATTATAGCTTATATAGTTATATTTTGTATTTGGAGTCTTACATATGTTAGTTAGATATTTTAGAATTAATTTAGATAAACAAAACATCAAACTATCTTTTCCTACTGGTAAATTGAGGACAGAGTTTTAATACAATTGCTCCGCGGGCGTCCATGGATCGATATCTGGTTCTTATCTGTACATTACTACATATATGACAGGGTACACTTGCCCTATTGTGTGTGTTTTAATATTAAGGTCTAAACCATTTTTATAAATATTAAAGCAGAAACGTGTGTTAAAATCCATTGAAAAATATGTATAGTATCGCACACGTCAAGTTTTTGGTGTCTTATGAAACCTTTATCCAACAATTCCTGCAATTGATTGGATAGTTCCTGCATTTCGGACGGAGCTAAGTGATATGGCGATCGCGCTACAAGAGCAGCTCCAGGAACAAGATCGATACGGAACTCGACTTGTCGAGGTGGTGGCAACCCCGGCAAATCTTTAGGGAACACATCAGGAAAATCTCTCACTATCGGAATATCTTCAAGCTTCCGCTCGTCGGCTTTCTTATCTACCACATGTGCCAAGAATGCGATAAGACCCTTTCGCAAGCAATTCTGAGCCTTCATGCTCGTAATAATTCTCAATGGCATCCCACGCCTTTCCCCTTGTATCGAAAGAGTTTCACCACTCGCGAGAGGAACCTGAATTATTTTATCGTCACAAACAACGATGACGCGGTGTGTAGATAACCAATCCATACCAACGACTATGTCAAAACTACCCAATATTACCGGTAAGAGATTAATATTAAACTCGTGCCCACAAAGATTCAATCTACAATCCTTCGCCACTTCACTCGTTTCTATAGTTTTACCATTTACCAGTTCTATAGAATAAGGTGTATCTAGCTTACTAGTTTTCAACCCAAGTAATCGTTTAAAATCAACAGATACGAAGCTAAAATCGGCACCAGTATCAAATAAAACAGAAGCATAATGGTTGTTAAGAGGGAACGTACCGGTGACCACATTAGGGTCTTGGCGTGCGTCACCAGCACCAATCACGAATGCCCTTCCACGTGCCTGATTGTTCAGTTCTGGGCAATCCCTCTTCCAGTGATCGGGCGATCCACATTCGAAGCATGGCCTCGCTCCTCCAGTTTTAGGTGCTCCCGACCTACATTCCTCTGTTTTGTGCCCCGTACGGCGGCACTTCCCACAGATAACCTCATTACCCTTCCCCTGATAACCTGTCTTCCTTTCGCTCCCACGACCAGTGGCAACATAACCTTTACCTTTCTTACTAGAATTTCCAGCTGACCCATCTTTCTTTCCCTCGCTTCTCTTCCTCTTCCCAAACTTTGAACTATTCGACTGCTCCCTAGACCCAACTCCAGAACTTGAACCCAGATTCTTTCCCTCAACACTGCTAGCCTCCGAAATCTACAATCCCGAAACCTTTCGAATCAGAGTGCCCATTCGGATGGCATCTTCCGTGAGACTTAAGGCAAGGTCAATCGCCTCACGCATAGTCGTGGGCTTAGAGGATGTGACCATGCTACGGATTTGAGGTGCCAACCCGAATAGGTATCGTTCAATTTTCTTATTCTCTGCATAACCAGCCGGGGAACCAACCTATAAAGGTCATGGAATCTGGACGTATAACCTGCAACGTCCGCTCCTACCATTGTGAGATTCCAGAATTCGAATTCGAGCTTTTGAACTTCGCTCGCTGGGCAGTATTCAGCGATCATAAGTTCTTTCAGTTCCAACCATGAGAGAGAATATGTTGCATCATCTCTTAATGATTGGACCTGGCTGTTCCACCAAGTCAGAGCATTGTCCAAAAACAGATTGGTAGAGTACATCACTGTTTGACGGGGAGTGCAGCTGCTAATGCGGATCACTGCTTCTGTTTTCTCAAACCATTTTGACTAACCCAACAGAACCATCCGTTCCATTGAAATTGATGGGTTTACAGTCCAAGAATGCCTTGTACGTGCACCCACGTTCACAAGAGGCGGTTTCTGCAATAATAAGGTAATATGTTACTACGGAATAGGAGCATTACGACAATCTCCCAACATTTTACTTTTTCATAAACCTCTTACCAGTGGGGGAGGTCTCATAGCGGTCGCTCCCTGTTCGATCTCGTGAACCGTCGGTACGCGCGGCGTTATGTTCTGCAATAGCTCGGGCAATGCGCTCCGATATCAGTTGTTCGAGTTCAGCAGGGGTCGTGGGCAATCCATCATTGCCGGTGTTACTTCACGTTGCCGGCGCCATTATACTTCAATAATAAGTATCAAAGGTTAATTCGACGAATATTTATACAAATATTGTCACACACAACGCATAAATAACAACACATCACATGAACATAGTCAACAACATGACATCACAATACAAACCACAATCCACACAATAAAGAATGAATAATAACCACAAACAATCACAAGATGCATAATGTAATAACAACATATTTTACAATAACAATAACATGATTTTTCATTAATTTCAACAACGAGTACATCATTTGTATCATAACAACAAAAATGGTGGGTAACATCGTCCCACTTACATCGTTTTTGAAATACAACCAAAAGATCATACTACACACTGGCACAACCCGCCAGGATAGGTAAAACGCAAAAGAAAAGCTATCACTACATCCTTCCTGAAGCTATACAATCGTTGTGGTATCCATGTAGCAATCGCGTCACTGGAGTGGCGGTGGCGGGTACTGGTACTGGGGTGCGCTAGTGCTGATGGCCATGCTAATGGCCATGATGCGGTCATACAAGAACTGCCGGTGAGCGAAGTGAGTCTCACCGGTGAAGCTACAAAGAGCATCCATGCTAAGCAACTCCTCCGCAAAGTGTGCCAGCGCATCCCTGGCATCTATAATCCTCGCCCACATGAGCCGTGCTTGCTGATCTATATGCGTGACGGTGCGCTGCACCATGTCTGCTAGTGTTTGGAAATCACTATCCAGAGATATCAGGGTAGTCTAGGCAGGTCCGGGTAGTGGGGCCATCCCGAAGGGCTGCGACGGCCCAGGCATGTCTAGGTATGTCGGCTGCGAGGGGCCGACGATGTCCGGTACGAGGGGTGGTAGAGGAGCAAAAGGCTGAGGAAAACTCAACAGCTCGGGGGTGAAAAAGGGTGGCATCAGGTAAGGGTCTACTGCACCCCAAGTGTCTGGTGCAAATGGTAGGATCATGGGCATGGTGGGTACTGGCAGTAGTATAGGTAGAGTGGGGATGGGTGAGACCATAGGTGCGGTGGGTGGTAACATCGGCTCGGCAAGTGGAGCAATGAGAGGCTGTGTGGTGATCGCCCACTCCGGGGTGGACACCACCACGGTGGGTGTGGCAGGACTGGCCGTGGCAAAAGCAGTCATGCCCGCTCTGCGCAGCTCAGAGCTGCGGGCAGAGCTACCCTCTAACACGTGCCCGGAAGATGCCGGCACATCGTGCGGTAATTGTAACACCGCAAAATTTTTCCCAAATTCTAAACGTACTTTATATATATATATATTTTTATTTTAACGTTCATTATATAACGTGCCTAAGTTTTTCCTACCACACAACTTATATATATATATATATATATATAATAATAATTATAATAATAATAATAATAATAATAATAATAATAATAATAAGTCATAACATTAATCTAGATGTTAACCTATTTAATTGTTTAACTCAAACCCAAGAACCCCTTAAGCCCTTTACAAATTCCTGGAGCCCAGCCCAATAAACCCCAAGAAACCCCGGCCCACCTCTCCTGGCCCGCTACCACAGGCCCAACAGTTCCCCTCTTGCTTTTAAAAAAAAAGGGAACTCCTTGCTGCAAACCGGGATCGAACCCGGGCCACTCTCACCACAACCACACGTACTAACCATCTGAGCCACCATTCACTATTGAATTTAACCCAACTCATAATATATTTAACACCTTCTTATCATGTCTGTTTGGTTCTTCCCTAACAGCGAACAGCAGCAGCAGTAAATATATTATTTTTTTTTCTTTCTTTTCAAATCTTTTTGATTCTCAATCACACACGCATACATGGTAATTTACATGATTACCGGCCTATTACAACTCGTTTATACATCAATCACGATTAATCGTTGACCAATTCATTATTATTACGCGTTTAGACTTTAACAAATTGTCAAACTTTCCAATTAACCTAACCATCGAACCACACTATAAATTGATACCCTCTACACCTTCACAACTCGCCACTAATCCTTCCTACATCCCCAATTTCTACCTATAAACTCCTGATCTTGATTTGCGAACGGGTGTTGACTTTTTGGTTGACTGTTCAATCGAACACGAAACATACTTGTAAGTCTAATCTTTTCTGTGGGTTTTGTCATTCGGCATACACACAACAATAACCCTATGATTAATTGGGTTATTGTTGTGTAAATCAAACTATTATAAATCTAGGGCTCGAAGTTGTTAATTTGGGGAAGAACACTAGGTTGGGTTATGTTATTTATATTTCAAAAACAAGAAATAAACACAACTGATCATACAGATCAGGTGGTTGTGTCTGTGGCTCGTATGCTGACCCACGCGGGTTCGAGTCCCGGGTCAGACGAATCTTTTTGGTTATTTTGTTTCTTTTTCAACAATATATATATATATATTACATTTAAACTTATAAATTCATTTTTAAATATCAAAACCTTTTTATAAATTCTAAAAAAAATATATTTATTAAATCTGGGATAAAAGTTTTATTTACAACTTTTATTTTTCAAAAATTCATTTATTTAATATTTATAATAATTAAATCAATTTTATTCTATTATATTTATAAAATTCCATTAAAATATCAAAACGATCTCATTAATTTCCACAAAAATTATTTTAAGTTTTTATAACATTAAGTTTTTCAGAAATGATTTTTATTTCTGAAAAATCATTTATTTAATATTTTTAATCAATTTTTGTTAGTTTTAATCATAATTAAATCATAATAAATCCAATTTTTAATATTTTTGCACCAAAATTTTATACAAATTATTTCTGATCATTTAGAACAGAAATATGATTTTTAAAATAGAAATTCTTTAATTTTAGTATTTTTGAATATTAAAGTTAAATATTGGCTATTTATAATAAATAGATTTAATAATCTATTTTAAAGAAAATAATTTTTTAAAAAAATTATTTTTACACTTTAAACACATTCTTGTAACCATCTTAAGTTTAACATTTATAAAAAGATTTTTAGTTATTTATTTACTAAATTTCTCTCAATTGACGAATATTTTTAATATTAATCAAACGAGCATTTATCCCCAATTCGAAGCCCTAGAACTTAAACATTTGTAGACTTGTAGACTTAGACATATTTATTACCTCATTTTAGGGTGATACTTGATACATTTGGTCAACACATTTCTCAACAGATATAACATTTTACCAAGGTGAGTTTTACATAGCCCCTTTTCTATTTATCATCATTTTTGGGGTGAAACATGTTTATAACATCATCATTGCAATTCAATCATCAACGTGTCTATGTGTTTTCTATGTTGCATTATGTCTTGAGCATGATTAGAGTAAGCACCATTCTAGCATAATCATTAACATTGATCAGCCGGCGGTAAACATTGATAGATCTATTGGACTGACAATCCCACCCGGATACGTGCCTCCTACAAAGGTTACGTGGGTGTTTGTTATCGTATAACATATTGGACCATGAGCGTATGGTATGTATCATTTTATAACAGTCATCAGGGTTGATTATGCACTCGATTTATTTCTAGTATGTTCTCACCTATGGACTAGATTGACATGACACATGAATTGCACATCATTTTTATTCAATTATCAAAAACCTATGTAATTCTCACCAACTTTTGTTGACCCAAAATATTTTCAACTTAACATGTTTCAGGTTCTATTTGCTTGAAGATTTGTATTGATGCTTGAAGATATGTGTATAGTTTTATTCAATTTGAAGTACAAATTCTAGAACATTTGTATGTAAGTTATTTAAATCATTTATGAAACTTATTATTCACCATGAGCTACTGAACAATCATCAATACGTGACATCCCGATGTTTCCGCCATCGGTTGGGGTGTTACAGATTGGTATCAGAGCCATGGTTATAGGGAATTAGGTTATTAGAAAAATAATCTAGTCTATAACCATAGGATTTAACAAGTACATGCTTCCTTTACTTGCTAATCTCTATCTTCTACTTCTTATCCCTACTTTCATTCCCACAAGAAGGTTGCTCTCCATCAGTGGATCTACTCTTAGACTAATAGGACAAAATCCTCAGGTTTAACCTGAACCCCCTTGAGATCTCGTCGAAGTTCTAGATCTTAATAACGAACACGTGCAATCTGGAAGGATGAACGCCTGTATTCTGAGTCTTCTGTCTAGGCTGGCATTGCGCATATATCCCAATCAGACGAGGGACCCGGATGCCTACCTGGGAATTCTCGGGATGAGTGTTCACTTATAGGCTAAAGCATGTCTTCATATGTTATTAGAATCTGGAATCTTTGATAAGTCAACGTTTTCGTTTATTCGTTTTAATTAATGAATAAATGATTACATTCCTTATGTCACCTCATTCATTTCATGCCACATTGAACCTTCATTGTGTCCCTTACGGATCATGTCTCCACGTCGTAGCACTCGCAATAACAGTGGTGAAAACCAAGAGGAAAGTAACAACAACCACAACACCAACCACAACAACAACAAAAACAACAAAGGTATTGATGCCCAACTGACTGCAATTATTCACAACCCTGGTAATTATGCTATAAATGTGGAAACCCAAATCACTACAGTAACCGATGCCCTAAACTAAACCGAGATCAAGACCCTCCAGCTACCTAACCGCAAGACTCACTATTTGACTATTGGTTGCTTTTATTCTATGTATTGACGTTATTCAATTCAAGTAATAAAATTCTAGTATTATCATAACATCGGTGTGCATGCTTGTTTGAATGTGAATTAATTGCTATATCTACTTGCTTACTTGTACAACAAATAGTTGACTACCAAACAATCTACTTAACGATTGGTAGAGGTCATCATGTCTTTCCAACAGTCGGGAGAGGCCCTACCACCTGCTCAACGACTGGTGGGGACTATCAGACCTGCTCAACAATCGGTAAAGTCATAAAAGGACACAAAACCCTAATGTAAGGTAAATTGGTAATTACGGTCCGGAACGTAATCATGAATTTACAGGTACGTTAAGGTAGTGTGAAATTTTATCAAGGTTTCAGGTAGTTGACCAATTGTAACCCTGGTTTTCTCTTAACTTCGGGACGAAGTTCCTAAAAGTAGGGGAGACTGTAACACCGCAAAATTTTTCCCAAATTCTAAACGTACTTTATATATATATATATTTTTATTTTAACGTTCATTATATAACGTGCCTAAGTTTTTCCTACCACACAACTTATATATATATATATATATATATATATATATATATAATAATTATAATAATAATAATAATAATAATAATAATAATAATAAGTCATAACATTAATCTAGATGTTAACCTATTTAATTGTTTAACTCAAACCCAAGAACCCCTTAAGCCCTTTACAAATTCCTGGAGCCCAGCCCAATAAACCCCAAGAAACCCCGGCCCACCTCTCCTGGCCCGCCACCACAGGCCCAACAGTTCCCCTCTTGCTTTTAAAAAAAAAGGGAACTCCTTGCTGCAAACCGGGATCGAACCCGGGCCACTCTCACCACAACCACACGTACTAACCATCTGAGCCACCATTCACTATTGAATTTAACCCAACTCATAATATATTTAACACCTTCTTATCATGTCTGTTTGGTTCTTCCCTAACAGCGAACAGCAGCAGCAGTAAATATATTATTTTTTTTTTCTTTCTTTTCAAATCTTTTTGATTCTCAATCACACACGCATACATGGTAATTTACATGATTACCGGCCTATTACAACTCGTTTATACATCAATCACGATTAATCGTTGACCAATTCATTATTATTACGCGTTTAGACTTTAACAAATTGTCAAACTTTCCAATTAACCTAACCATCGAACCACACTATAAATTGATACCCTCTACACCTTCACAACTCGCCACTAATCCTTCCTACATCCCCAATTTCTACCTATAAACTCCTGATCTTGATTTGCGAACGGGTGTTGACTTTTTGGTTGACTGTTCAATCGAACACGAAACATACTTGTAAGTCTAATCTTTTCTGTGGGTTTTGTCATTCGGCATACACACAACAATAACCCTATGATTAATTGGGTTATTGTTGTGTAAATCAAACTATTATAAATCTAGGGCTCGAAGTTGTTAATTTGGGGAAGAACACTAGGTTGGGTTATGTTATTTATATTTCAAAAACAAGAAATAAACACAACTGATCATACAGATCAGGTGGTTGTGTCTGTGGCTCGTATGCTGACCCACGCGGGTTCGAGTCCCGGGTCAGACGAATCTTTTTGGTTATTTTGTTTCTTTTTCAACAATATATATATATATTACATTTAAACTTATAAATTCATTTTTAAATATCAAAACCTTTTTATAAATTCTAAAAAAAATATATTTATTAAATCTGGGATAAAAGTTTTATTTACAACTTTTATTTTTCAAAAATTCATTTATTTAATATTTATAATAATTAAATCAATTTTATTCTATTATATTTATAAAATTCCATTAAAATATCAAAACGATCTCATTAATTTCCACAAAAATTATTTTAAGTTTTTATAACATTAAGTTTTTCAGAAATGATTTTTATTTCTGAAAAATCATTTATTTAATATTTTTAATCAATTTTTGTTAGTTTTAATCATAATTAAATCATAATAAATCCAATTTTTAATATTTTTGCACCAAAATTTTATACAAATTATTTCTGATCATTTAGAACAGAAATATGATTTTTAAAATAGAAATTCTTTAATTTTAGTATTTTTGAATATTAAAGTTAAATATTGGCTATTTATAATAAATAGATTTAATAATCTATTTTAAAGAAAATAATTTTTTAAAAAAATTATTTTTACACTTTAAACACATTCTTGTAACCATCTTAAGTTTAACATTTATAAAAATATTTTTAGTTATTTATTTACTAAATTTCTCTCAATTGGCGAATATTTTTAATATTAATCAAACGAGCATTTATCCCCAATTCGAAGCCCTAGAACTTAAACATTTGTAGACTTGTAGACTTAGACATATTTATTACCTCATTTTAGGGTGATACTTGATACATTTGGTCAACACATTTCTCAACAGATATAACATTTTACCAAGGTGAGTTTTACATAGCCCCTTTTCTATTTATCATCATTTTTGGGGTGAAACATGTTTATAACATCATCATTGCAATTCAATCATCAATGTGTCTATGTGTTTTCTATGTTGCATTATGTCTTGAGCATGATTAGAGTAAGCACCATTCTAGCATAATCATTAACATTGATCAGCCGGCGGTAAACATTGATAGATCTATTGGACTGACAATCCCACCCGGATACGTGCCTCCTACAAAGGTTACGTGGGTGTTTGTTATCGTATAACATATTGGACCATGAGCGTATGGTATGTATCATTTTATAACAGTCATCAGGGTTGATTATGCACTCGATTTATTTCTAGTATGTTCTCACATATGGACTAGATTGACATGACACATGAATTGCACATCATTTTTATTCAATTATCAAAAACCTATGTAATTCTCACCAACTTTTGTTGACCCAAAATATTTTCAACTTAACATGTTTCAGGTTCTATTTGCTTGAAGATTTGTATTGATGCTTGAAGATATGTGTATAGTTTTATTCAATTTGAAGTACAAATTCTAGAACATTTGTATGTAAGTTATTTAAATCATTTATGAAACTTATTATTCACCATGAGCTACTGAACAATCATCAATACGTGACATCCCGATGTTTCCGCCATCGGTTGGGGTGTTACACTCGGGGAGGGCAAGAGGGGCTAATGGCATAACTGGGGCAGCCTCAGAAACTGGAGCAGCAGGCTCCTCATGGTACGGGGATGGGACAAGTGCAGGCTCAGCAGCAGGAGCCGATAATCCTAAGACAGCTCGGGGCTGTGGGGTAGGGTACCAGATGGATGTCGGTCCAACAATGGTAGGTCTCACTGACGCTACCAACTCCTCGAGGTACGTGTGAACCTCAGGGTGTTTGGGCTCTAAGAGCCCAACATAGAAACCTCTAACTAAAGGTACCAAGGCCCTACCCATAGGGACCTGGATGACCGGGGGGTGGACTGGAGGGTGATCAATAGGGGCCTGGGGGTTATAGGGTGACTCGACAGTCTCAGACCGGGCTGGGGCTGGGTGTGAAGGGCCTCCACATCCTTCATGAAGTCCCTAACAACTGGGACGGGGTGTGGGGGTAGGGGAGCTACGGGGAGTGGGACCACGGGTAAGTCAGCCTGTGGTGCAATGGCTAGTGGCTCGCCGGCAGCGGCGGCCGGGGATGTAACCGAATCGGAGTCAGACTCATCCATAGCTTGGTCCTCCTCCTCGTCCTCACTGGGATCGGTCTCCTCTGAACTCTCGCCATCCGTGTCCCCCGTGGCGGCCTCTACCTCCATGGGATCTACCTCTGGGTCGAGGACTACAATCTCGACGGGCGTGGCCGGTGGCGCGTCGACAATCTGGATGCTACTGTCGAAACTGGATTCGGGTACCGCGCTACTTTCTGCAGAAATTTTCCTGGCAAAAGAACCGTACTAATATATATAAATTATCAATTAGAAAGTTATAGGCTTATACCTAGCACAACCTTCCTAACTTCTAGTGCTAACGTAATATATATTGACACCCATGGCTAGCTTGGTCGGAATCTCCCCATATACCATGTTCCTTTTTGAAAAAAAAATTACTTTTTTGCGTTTTATATTTCAGAAAGCTTTATCCTTTGAACCAAATCCGGTTATAGTCTAGGTTTTTAAAAATACTAGTTCGCTATAACCTTGGCTCTGATACCACTTCTGTCACACCACGCCAATGACGGAAACAAGTGGCGCGACGGTTCAATGGTATAAAGTCAAGATTAACGCAAACTACAAGTAATTAATCAAAAAGGGATAATTTATTAATACGTCGTTACCAAGTTTTAAGGTTACATGTCCAAAAACCAAATTGTTTTAATACAATAAAGGAGGTTTCCAAAATATATCCCAACCCTTGGGAAATAATAATGAAACCCCTCCCAAATCATCCGACGTAAGCGTATGAGATCCCTCCCGACCCACTAGCCATGCCATCGTCCATCCTTCAATTACCTGAAAGATATGTTTAAAATCGTCAATATATAAATATTGATGAGTTCACAGGTTTTAGTTTTCAAAACTTTACTTTTTGGGAAATACCATGTTATGACTATTATAGGAGTTGCAAATTCCTACAATCTACTTGAGCCCATAACCAAACCAAGACTAATAATAATGCCCCGCTCCAAGTCGTTTCTCGGTATCCAACGACTTAATTTCAGAATACGTGCACCCCTGGCATATGCCGATGCATAATCGACGCTATCGATTAGGGGTGGGCCTTGTCAGGCACCAATAGTACTATCCAAATATTCCTTCTGTTTCATATCTTTCCCCCGAAAAACATAAAATACTTTAAAATGGGGCCCTGAAACTCACCTCAACAAGTGCACGGGCCTGAGTAGAGAATAGTTTGCTCGAGGTCAACACCTACAAACGTCCTAGACGTATAAGCCACTAAACCTATAGTGCATGTGCTTTGGCAAGTTGTACACCCAACTCCCAAATCACGATTTAATCCAATTCCCCGTTTAATTAAACGTGTATCCTAGGTCGTTGGTGATGGATCACCCTTTCTTACAAGTTACTTATATTCTCTTCAATATTTCTTAACTTGTATAATATTATCCTCGACTCAACTTCACTTAACGTATAATTATTTTTCCATTAAATAATTATACTTAAGATCTCGTCGTTCGATATACTATTTTTACCACTCGACACGACTCACTTTACCGTATATTTATTTTCCCATTTAAATAAATATACTAAGATCTTGCCGTTCGATAATATATTTTTAACGCTCAACTCGACTCACTTTACCGCATATTTTTTTTCCCATTTAAATAAATATACTAAGATCTTGTCGTTCGATAATATTTATATATATATATATATATATATATTGTTTTCTTCACTCGACTCGACTTACCTTCCCGCATATTTACTTTCCCATTAAGTAAATATACTAAGATTTCGTCGAGTCGAATATATATATATATATATATTCCTTGTTAAGTCCATACACTTGTTTAACGTTTAATCGTTAGATTATTTACGTTATTTTTCTCCCACGAATATTTCCAACACTTAGGAAAGTGTTATGTATTTTTCACCCAAATTATATATTTTAACTCCTTAAAATATATTTATACTCATCTTGACGTAATGATATTTTTCTCATTCGTCCGTTTTTTACGTCTTAGTTCGTTAACACGTCCAAGTCCGATTAATTAACTTATATGTATATTTTTCCCAAGTTTCCCAATATGTGTATTCTAGGAATGTTATTCACCTCTTTAATTTCCTACACATATTTCTTTGGAAGTTTTATAAATACTTTTGTATTTTTAACACAAGACTTGGTAACTTATATATAAAAATGCCTCAACACTTTTATATTCCCATTTATATAAAAGTGTTTATTTTTATATAAGTTCTCCCAAGTTTTTAATTTGTTTAACATTTTTATAAAACCTTTGTTTTTATATAGAGTTAATAGCCATTTTCGTCCCTGAGGTTTGGGCCAGTTTGCCACTCCAGTACAAAAGTTTTTTTTTTTTTTGCAATTCCTTCCCTGAGGTTTGGATTTTTTTGCCAAATTCGTCCTTTTCAGTAACCCAGTTAAAAAAAGTCGTTAGTGTCAGGGGTATTTTTGTCTTTTTACCTCAGGGACGAATTTGGCATTTAAAATTCAAGGATTTTTTTTTTTGCCAAATTTCCCCTCTCTCTCTCTCTCTCTCTCTCTCTCTCTCCTAACAAACCCTCCTCCACACTCTCGCTCTCTTACTCCTCTCTCTGAGAGCACAGCTACAAACGTAACATAATTGGGTTGGATTCCTCATTTAACATTTTTTCAAAGAGTTTTAAAGATTTTTTAGCATCTCCATGTTGTGCGTGTGTTAAGATCATCGAGTTCCTATTAAAGATAATAATCATTAACTATTTTCCATGTATATTTCATTTGTATTTTTAGATATTATTGAGGTTATTACTAACCTCCTCAATTGTAGCCTAGATGAAATCTCCTCAATTGTAGCCTAGATTAAATCCTTTCCATTTGTGTTTCTTTGTAATCGGCTTATTTAAACGGCCTTGTAAATGCAATGCAAAGCAACCTTTTCACAATATTCAGTAAACATTTATATGGTATCACGAGCACCTTCACTCAAACGAGTCACGATCCTCCTGTGAACCTTTCTTCCGATTATCACCAAAAAAAATTTTCGTCAATCTTTACCATGGCACCAACACCGATCATCCAACTCTCCGCAACCGCTAATTTTAACACCCCTCTCACCAATGACAACTTTCCCGTCTGGCACAAACTAGTCTACTCCACCTTAACCGGGATGGATTTGGTTCACTTTGTCACCGGATCCAAACCCGTTCCTGTGGAATTCCTAGACACTGAAGCTACCAAACCAAACCCAGAGTTTTACTCTTGGTACCGTCAAGATCAAATAATCTTGGCAGCCCTCCTCGGCAGTTACTCACCAACGATTCAGCCGTTGATTGCATCCGCAGACACTTCGCGCGACGCTTTGGCTCAAAACCCGATCAAAGATGAAGACCTTATGGTACATATTCTTTGTCAACTAGGAGATGATTTTAAGAGCATAGCAACCTCACTTCGTTTGCTTGAGTCCAAAATTACATTCTCAGAACTCTTTGAAAAATTGGTTGATTTTGAAAGAGAGAATTTGGCAAAAAAAAAAAATCCTTGAATTTTAAATGCCAAATTCGTCCCTGAGGTAAAAAGACAAAAATACCCCTGACACTAACGACCTTTTTTAACTGGGTTACTGAAAAGGACGAATTTGGCAAAAAAAATCCAAACCTCAGGGAAGGAATTGCAAAAAAAAAAACTTTTGTACTGGAGTGGCAAACTGGCCCAAACCTCAGGGACGAAAATGGCTATTAACTCTTTTATATATATCCATGTGTTAGAAAAGTCCATATTTTTATAAAACTCTATTTTATAAAAATACACTTTTATACAAGATACATGTGTATACTTGCTAGTATTTACCAAATCTACCTTGGAAAATTATTATTTACACTTTTGACACTAAACTTTCCATAGTTATATTTTTAGACACAAGTTTCTAAAAATATCATTTTAGTCCCTCAACTTTTAAAGTTACAAAATTAGTCCTTTAACTTATAAAAGTTGCATTTTTCCATTCTATCTTTCAAGATTAGCAATTTCCTACTAAACTAGTAGACTTTAATGGATCATTTTTGTCATGTTAGTTTATTTTCATATTTCAACACTTTTGATAGTCTCATATCATCTTATTAAGGCTACTAATAAGTGTAATTAGTGTATTTTGTCCAACATGTCCAAATTATATATTTCAAGTTTGTAGACTTTGATAATGTAAATTTTACAATACTTATTTTCTAACAAAAATAACATTATAACAAGTCTTATATCCTTATATTAAGATGATTAAAACTATTTTTAAGTTCATTCAAGTTCTAATATCAAGTTATACTTAAATCACCATTTTCTTCAAGTATTCATGAACTTTATAAAAACTACAAGAACATTTAACATCCATCACCATAATTCGACCATTACACACTAGCTTAACACCATTTTAGTCTTTAAAATCATATGTTTTATTATGAAAAGCTTATTCAAGTTCACCCCTTGTACAACTTGCTTCAAGCTATTAAACATAAACTTTTAAAGACAAAACAAGATCAAGAATATTTACAACTAGCACAAGGCTAGGGAAGCTATCAAGATTGGATGTTTATGAGTGATTTGGAGGTGTTTAAACTTGAAAGAAAAGTGTGTGTATGCTCTTGCAATCCCACGGCCAAGGAGAAAGAAAAAGAAGAGAATTTTTGCTTTGTATGATCAAATATGCAATCACTAGGTTCTTTTATAATTCTTCAAGATCTCCCAAGATTGTATGTAATCTAACATGGATTCATAAGGATTCCTAGTGTACAAAGTGATCTTTGGATGATCCTTGTATGTGTGTGTGTGCCGTGGGTTTTGAAGCAAAGAAAAAGAGGTTTGTGAATCTTCCAAGGACACCTATAATCTCTTATAAGTCCTTATAACATCTTCCAAGATCTAACTTAGATATCATCCTCCATAATTTATGGCTTTTGTTGTACCATTGAATCTTGTGGGGATTATGGTGAAAGTGTTGTGGCTGTGATCTTTCTTAAGGGTGTGGAAGGATTTACAAATCTCCAAGTACTCATAATATTACATATAATATCACAAAACATACCCATACCATGCTTCCATATCCACTCTAGATATCTTAGTACACAAAAAGAGGTTAAGGCATGGTGAGGGGGGTTGGGCCGGTTCTAGGGGTCATGGGGTGGGGTCCACAACACAAAATATTTGCTAGTTATTTGTTAAGGTTAATCCTTTAACGTTCGGGTGTCGTTCGGGTATTATTCGGACTTTAATCGCGTGTTATTCGGACGTTATAATTGCCTCTAATAACCCTTAAACATAGCCTAGTTTAAGTGTTGATTGGTTAATTAGGCTCTTGTTGGGTGAAATTATGAGTTATACGCGTACCGGGTGCGGTACGCACACTTTATTCGTTACCGGGAGATTTGTATGTAAAGTTTTCACTTATGGTTTTGGAGTTCCAAAACACATTTTATTTTGTGAAAATACCCTTTATTTGATATCCTGGGTGTCCGGGATCCTTTTCGTTTATTTAATTTTTACCGGGTAATCACCAACGTCCATACCGGATAAGTTTATTTGTACATGATCCTATCATGCTTCCTCATTAAACGCGTGCATTCCTATGCATCATATGGGAATTTACTATTCTCTAAGGCCTCAGTTAAAAAATTAACACAAATTTGCACTTAATTACGTTAATTACACATTAATTAATTAGTACGGATTTACCTTATTTTTGCCGGTTGTTACAGTACGAAGTTCATCCCTAAGTCTGTGGACTATTATTTGTTTTATTTTTAACCCTCCAACCAAGACATGGTTTAAAGTACTTCCACTCCTTATCTCGTACTTCTTCCCTCAACACCTTTTGCAAGAATAAAGCATAGGAATAATTACTAGTATTGATTAAGTTCAATTGAACAATCGTATTGGTTCACATAAAGATCCCACACACTTCGCCTCCAGCTTGAAATACTACACACCATCAGTTCTTTTGATGCAAAATAACTTCAGGTCATAGTCAAACATCCAACTCACAATTTTTCCCACATTCATTTTCTTTGAAATATAATTAAACTCATGTTTTAGGATGGGATCTGATGGTTGTTATTATTGATCCTTTAGATTATTCCACAATAGATTTATCGCATGTCTGTTGAGACATCAACTTCAGGAATTTCAACTGTTTTAGATTGATCATTTATTGTGTTCATCTCATTAGTTATATACTTGACATCAAACAAAAGTCCTTCAAATGATTGATAAGCACCTTTGTCTTTATCTGCTCTGACACTCTATTGACATCATATTCATCTTTCCAAATCTTCTAGAATATCTCTCCACTGTAACTGCTTACTCTAGATCATCATTTTGAATCACATTATTATCTTTTAAGTTCAAGTCTTCATCAACTTCATGTTCCACATCCGAATCAGACAATCCAGACTCCAAAGATTTAAGATCCACCAATGTATCTATTTGAGCTTCATTTACATCTACATGTTGTTTATCAATTCTTCTTCCTTCTCCTTCAAACTCACTATCAGTACTAGCAATGGTAGTTTCTACATTAACAGCACGTGAACTACATGGATGCTCATTGGTTTTTGGTGCATTAAGATCATGGGCTTTATCATTTTCAGGATGATTATCTTCCCCCAACTGATCACCTTTGCATATTTTAGGACTCTCCGTGAGCATCAAGTCGTTCAACAAGAGTTTGGTAGCTGCTTTCAAGTCTCTTCAAGTAATATCTTGTTCAATCTTTTAAACCATTCTTCATTATATTGGAGATCCTTTATCTGAACACCTTGGTGATAGAGATATGATTACCTTGATAAATAGTATGAATCATTATATAAATTTGCTCTTGTATAGATAAACCAGAAAAACCGAGGATTAATATGATAAGGTCGTGGAACAAAAGGGCTTGGAAGACAAAAATCTGTAAGATTTTGCTCTGATACCACTTGTAGCTCTCGATGATACTGTAGGATCGGCAAAGCCTTGCTAAAGACACACATGTAGTACGGAATCCCATGTGTATGAAAATATGATGTAAAAGTAAACACACAACACAATTCCAGTAAAAACTTTCTATTAAGCTTTGAACGAGATTCCAAAAATCAGAGCCTCTCAAAGCTCATTCTTAAAAACTTAATCAACATGAAGCCTATAAACATATTTATAGATAGCATGAATAAACTCGCCAGGCCAACAACCTCGCCAACCTTTGGTGAGGTTATGGCCATCCTTGCCATACTACTAACCTCGTCATTCTGTGAAGAGGTTGTGGCAAACTCACCAGCACTTAGACATCATAAAAAACACATTACACAATACATAGCCAAAACACTAAAGTATCTATCTAGTCTTCGTCATCAACAGTTGCACTTACATTAGGTTATATGAGGCGTATGGGGTGACTGAATGACAGGTTCTGTAGAAGTTAAATAGCATTAGAAATTGAAAAGGCTACACGCCATGTATAGACTTATACACGACATATAGTGGGCGTCCCAATAGGTGATGAGGTGTGGGAATAATATTGTGTGGAAAGAAACTAGTGGGGAACTGAACCGTTGCGGTGGAGTCGACGATTTATCCTGAATATCTAAAACCCCAGTTAATTATAGAACTAAACATAAAGCAAAACAAAATGATCTCAATTATTTGATTATATTCACATAACACATTGACAATTGTTTGATATATACTTGATGTTTGCATGAGGAACATGATGCGTATAAATGGTTAAAATTATCTAACATGTATAAAATTCAAGAGATTTAAAAACTTTAATTTATGTATTAGAAAAGACTAAAAAGAAACGTTGTTTTAAATAATTATAAACTTATATGATCAAAGTTTAAAATATATAGTTTTGTGGTATGTGATAAATTTGATTGGTTATAGTTGCAAAACTAAAGTTAATTTCACAATTATAGGTTTTTAATAAATTCAAAATTATATCTTATTGAGTGAGACGAATCCACAATTGTAATTTTTTTTTTGTCGTCAATTACGTTCGCGCTCGTATACTCTTTATAGTTTTACCGTTGATAAAAATTCGTTTAACCCACAATGATGGTTAATTATAAATGAAACGAGGGAAGGTATATCTATCGAGGCTAAGTATCCTGTGAAAACCTTCTTGAGTTGTGCAAACCCATGAAAACCCTATGTAACAACATTGTTTTTTTCTAACTTTTTTAGAAGGTATATCTATCGAGGCTAAGTATCCTGTGAAAACCTTCTTCAGTTGTGCAAACCCATGAAAACCCTATGTAACAACATTGTTTTTTTCTAACTTTTTAGAATAGCTTGTATACCTAATTTTATAACTTTTGGCCCAAAAAAATCAAAAAAACGCCGAATAGATTTTTTTTAAAAAAATTACGTACCACAGATGTTACATATGTAACAATGCTGACGTATGATAAAACCGAGTTTTGTGTAACACGGTGTAACAAAATAATCTACTCGGCGCTTTTTTGATTTTTTTTTGCCAAAACTAATAAAATTGAATATAAAAGCTATTCTGAAAAAATCAGGAAAAAAAACAAGTTTTTACATAGGGTTTTCAGGGTTTGCACAACTCAAGAGGGTTTTTATTTTAGCCAAACCCTATCTATCGATATCTATATCTATACTAGCTGATTACCCCGGGAGGGTCCCGGGGTTGAAAAATCTAATTTTACGTAATAACCTATTGCAAATGGCTCAAGTTAACTAACCACAAAATCTCTCAATCATTGCATGTTCATAGTATTCTAATCAGTAATAACTCATATTCCCTAATCTAAAACCTAATCAGTAATCATCTAAAGAATCACTTATGTAAGCTGCAACTATTAAAAAACTTATCACATCTCTCTAATTTCTCACAATTCTAATGGCTCTTATAATTCCTAACCTAATTAACTAAACAAACACTTAAGTTGGAAGTTGTAATCATTGCATCTCATTATGCCACGTGGCATAATCAAGAGATGGTTGAGGCCACCATTGAACGCCACGTCAGCAACTATCAATTCTTTCCGGGAGCGTCCCGGGGTTGAAAAATATAACCATTCTAATAATACTAATACTAATAGTAATAATTACTCTTGTAATTAAATAAATAAAAAAATAACCTTGCTATAAGGTGACACCATGTGTTGCAGTGATGCGCGATTCTTTCTCCTAACTTCTCTTGATGAAGTATACCTAGTAAAATTCCAAGAAATCGAAGGATTCAGATTCACTTCCAGTGTCAACCACTAGAAATTTACAAGAGTTAACCTAGGGACAATTTCAGGACTATTCATCCAAACTCGAAGTCCATCGGGATTTTCATGCATTCCAGTTTATTATTTCGTGTGCACCCGAAATGATAAACTGCTCTACATGGTCCTCCAGATGTACCCCTAATCTAGACCCTAGTCACCAAACATTGTCGCCTATGTGGCAATAGGTGCAAGTGTAAGAAGGCATGTGTGTGCTAGAACCAACAAATCAACCCCTCCTCCTTCAATCCAGAAGAAGAAGGCAAGAGTAGGTAAGAACCCAAATAAAACGGATGATGTAACGGCGAAGCATGATGATGATGTAAGGACACCCCGACAACGTTAGTACATATCCCATTAATAGACCCAAAGTATGTGACCGTCTAGTGTGTGCGACTCGGCTATAGACCAGACTCTACATGCAGTCCTAGTTCACTATAACCATTGGCTCTGATACCAATCTGTCACACCCTCAAATTACCACTTGCGGGGTTTTACCGCGAGGCGCATGACAAACCAGGATCCAAGTCAACGATCACAATAAACGACACTATATGAAGTACGTAAACCCAAAAAACATAAATTTCATAAGCGGAAGCATTTAAAGAATTTAATCTCTACGAAACAGCGTTCCCAAGTATCCAAGACACTTATTACAAAACGTGCACTAAAATCTAGACGCCAATGCAGACCCGTGCGCCTAGTTCCGTTCATTGCTACCTTAGCGACCTGAGAAAAACATGCCAAAAAGATGTCAACATATAATGCTGGTGAGTTCACAGGTTTGTTCAAAATGTTACTAAAGTGTTACCTTGTCCATACTATATCAATGTTACCAAGTACGCTAGCTAGGCGTATGTTTCACTACTACTACGATTGGAAACCATTACTAGACACGTTTAGCAATGTTCAGCATGTTTAAGCAGCCCGTATGTTCAGCATGATACCAATGTACCTGTTCGAGACAATATGCACCCGCCCGGCCCTCCAAGCCGACGAGTGGGGCAGGTCACGCCCAATAGATCTATCCACATTTCCCCCGTTGTGCAAACCCGCACATTCATGGTTTCCCCCGGGACTTTCCAAAAGATCGTATAGCAATAATAAGTTAAAACCATAGTATGACATATGTTACCAAAACAGTTTAGCGCATGTTTTCTCCCCAAAAGTTAAAGCAGTAAAAGTGGGGCCGTGAACTCACCTTAGATAGCGTTCTTCAAATATAAGTAAAGATGTTTAGCCCTTGATAATCCCTCTACCGGAGATCTATCAAAATGTTCACATAAGTGTTCCGACTAATAACCATAAGGTTATCTAGTCCCCGATTGTCCAGATCGTAACCAAGTATGTTTTAAAGCGTGTTTAAATGTTTAACCGACACACTAGACCGACCCGACATCCCGTTGGTGACCCATTACCCTAACTAATCAAGTACACATAGATTACACACGAGGTTCAAGCATAAAATACTTAGTTTGCATCAAAAATCTCATTTCTGCATCAGAACGGTCGAACCAGTCAGTTTTGAGTCTCCTTCGCACCATTTACAGTACGTTCGACCGTTTGATGCTTCCTTCGCCCGTTTATTCACATTCGCCCAATAAAAATCCCAGGTTCGACCCTGGATCCCTCCTTCGCACCATCGATTGGTCGAAGGAGGCCAGGTTCGCCCCTGTTGTATTATTTTTCCTAAAAACGCTTCAAACACATTCAAAACGACCCGAAACATCATCAAACACAGCAGTCAAGCATGAATAACTTATCCCTACAAAACCCCATCGATTTCCCCCGTTAATACGTCCGTTTCAGCCCTTTCCCAAAATGGTAAAGATTATGGAAACATCACTTTCATGCATGGATTATTTACCCAATTTGGAAACTTTTGAAATCGATTCATGTTTAGCTCAAAATACTCAGTTTGTCGATTATCCGATCTTTCTTATTCATTCTATTGATCATCAATATTCATGCATCAAGTATTAATCCCATAAAACCCCCAAATATCAATATACCCAATCCTAACCCTAGACAACCATAATCCAATCATTAACAACAATCCTATATCATGTTTCTATCATAGATATAGCAGCAAATCAGTGAACCACACATAACACCACATAACACACAACTAACACATGTTATTCATTATGAAAACCTATGTTAAATGATCATGTTTTGATTTAGAAAGATGTTTAAAAGGTTTTTAATCATAAAAACACCCTTAGAACAGATCTGGACAATTTGGGTTAGATGAAAACGAATTAAAATGCTTTTAAAAGATTTAGGATTATGAACACACCTTGGATTCTTGTTTAGATGTTGTAGATTGGTTAGATTATGAAAAAGAAGAGCAAAAACTCCTTCCTTAGTGTTTAAGATCGTTTGAGAGCATTTTGGGACGGTTAGGGTTTGTGAAATGATGAAAAATGACAAAGGTTGGTATTTATACTAGTCTTCCTTCGCACCAACTCATTGGTCGAATGTAGGCTCCTTCGCCCCTTTCACAGGGGCGAATGAGCCCTGTTTGGTCGAAGGAAATTTCTCAATTTCCACTTCCCTGGTTCGCCCACTTGCATGGGTCGAACCAGACGTTTTTATTCTCCTTCGACCACTCGAAGTGGTCGAACCAAGACTTCTTTTAAGCTAGTTTTCCAGTTTGTCGTGTTTAACGCATTCTAACACATCTTAACACATAAGCATGCATCCTTAGTCTATATTTAACACATTTAGGCACAGATAATCATTTACACATCATATAAACATATCTATGTATATAATCCACCATACAACCCATAATCTACACATATACTTAATTAGTTCATGTAACGTCACCAACAACGGAACCCGGTACTAGTGTACTTACCAAAACGACTCCCAATGATCCTCCAGATCATTGTACCCTGGACAATCCTAACTTGACCTGACTCAACTAACCCAGTTAAGTTTGTTTATAAACGTTTCTCGCTAAGGTAGACTTAGATGTTACTAATATGTTTAAGCCGAACATGCCGGGTGTCACATCATCCCCACGTTGAAAGAATTTTCGTCCCGAAAATTGCGCAAAGCCCAAAAAGAAAGAAACGAAAGAATAGAACGAAAAGAAACTTACCGGATGTCACAGCATAATTTGTTTTGAATAATCAATTCCAAACACCCCATAGATAATGGTCATAATATATCATATACTTCGCTATTAAACTTAGATGTTGGTAATATCTTTTTCGATCCTAATAACCCAACACTTAAACCACTTACCCATTTAACCATGTGCCTAGCTCAGTAACATAAAAAGAGTACCATAACTCATGCCGTGAAAAACAAACTGTTTTAACTAGTCCGATCGATCCACCAACCCAACCATATTGATTTAGTTTTACTCGAAACCATCCAAAAATTCTGTCAAAACCAGCCAAATCAAACTGTAAACAACCCCAATGCAAACGAGCTGAGCCGAGCTCGCCCAGGCTCGAGCTCGATAAACTTACAAGAGCTCGAACTCGCTTCGTTGGTAATTTCACAAGCTCGAGCTCGGCTTGGTATCGGTTCGTTTAGGATTGCGAGCTCGACAGGTGAAGCTCGGGCCCAAGCTCGGTTAAAAAACAAGTTTATTTTTAGGTTTGGGTTAGACTTGTAAATAAGTTTAAATAAACTTAGCTCATTTACTAAAGAAATTTACATGAGATGTAAATATTATTAAATATCAATAAAATTAATATTACATTAAGGCTTGATAAACCTGACAAAATTCAAATGCCATGCTCGACAAAGCTCAAGCATTTTATTAAACCAATCTCGAGTAGCTCACAACCTTCTCAACATCAAAAACCAATCACACAATTCCAAAACTTACCAAAATTCTTTCATCCCATAAGTTACTCTCCCCTTTAATGTATTCCCAAAAATGCCTATTCTATCTATAGTAATTCAATTCAAAGACACTTCAATAGTGTCTGACTGCTAAAATGAGCCACACATAAGAATTACTATTATGTCCTCTTCCACATTTGCTATTATAAGCCGCCACCCAAATTCCTTAGAGTAAACCGCCCACATTATTATCTATATATTAAATTAAATGAAGGGCCCAAAATTATTTGAATAAACCGCCCACAAAAAAGGCCACTAACCGCCCAGAAAAAGGTACCCGCCATTGTTGGCCATAAACGCCAAACTAGGGGTGTTCAGAATTCGATTCGGATTCGAAAAATTCGAAATTCGACTTAGTTCGATTCGATTACCAAGAATTCAATTCGATTATTAAGAATTCGAATTCGAGTCCAATAAATCGAATACGAATTTATGATTTTAAATTCGATTCGATTCGAAATTCGAATAAAAACTGTACATGTATATTTTTTAAATATATATACACACATACACATTATTATATGCACAAATTTACACATTGGAAAAACAGAACTTATAAATTTTGGTCAAACTCTAAGAACCCATAGTGTTTGCAACTTTTACCATAACCATATTTTACAAGTTTACCTTATACATCACAAAACTCTAACAAACTATACTCTTTACTATTTTTACTATTCCCGTATTTGACATATTGTTATTTATCAGTTTTGTAGATTTGTATTTTATATGTTAAAAAGAATGAGTTTGTATTAGTTTTAAAACTAAAAATAAAACAGTTTATTATTTATGGTGAATTTGAACTAAATCGAATTTATTCGAATCGAATACGAATCGAATAAATTGAATTTTAAACGAATATGAATCGAATACGAATTTCGGTAAAAATATTAAAAATTCGAGAAACATCGATTCGAATAATTCAAAAATTCGTTATTCGATTCGTTGAACACCCCTACGCCAAACATTATAAATGCTTTGAATATGCTTTAATATTGCTTTGAATATGTTTAATGTTAGAAACTTTGAAACATCATAAAAACCACCGGCCTATATCGGAAAATTGTGGGCTCAACAAAAGGCAACCCAAGTGTTGTAATCTTAAGGTTGGTCTAGAACTTAATGGCCCCTGAGTATTTTTTTGAAGGACACGGTTGAATAAACATAATTGGTCCACCTATTTGAAGAGAATTGCTAACGTAGTTGAAGATTATTGGCCTGACAGAAATTGCTAGATAGCGGTTCGATACTTATTATCGCTAATAATGTTATTTTTAATGTCCATCAAACCTATAACGATACGAGCGTCCCGCAGCAAAGCGCCGCCCCACAGCGAAGCGTGGGTAACTAAAACATTATTATATATAACAAATCTGAAACTTGGCTACAGTAACTGCAAAACAAATGCCCTTTTATTTAAAATTATTTACAAAAATGCCATTTAGACAGTTCTATTTAAAACCAAACTATTTATAAGTTATTTACGAGAATGCCATTGCACAAAACTTTTATTTACGACGTAATTACGAAACTGCCGTTGATTTACAAGTTAATTACGAAAATGCCATTTAAAGAATCTTTTATTTACAAGTTAATTACGTAAATGTTATTTGTTTAATATATCTCGAGTTAAGTGCACAAGTTCACCACAAACCGTTCCAGATGCTGGTCGACGTTGTGGCGGCGATAGCTGAGCGACAGAGGTGAGTTCAGCGCTAAGATTAGCGGTGTATATGGCATTACCGTGTTCAGGTTTAACGTCGTAAGGCTGATGTTAATATTCGCGGTTATAACGGTCGTGAAGGTGGTTCAAAGATTAGCTGGCGACAACGATTTGACCTAAGACAAGGGTGTTGTGACCATTTTTAGGTGACCCAGCTGCTCGGTTTAGTAGTCACCGATAACGTAATTAACCGAATAAAATATTCAATCTGCTGTATGTTTATACTAGTTATTACTATTACACAAACAATGCCTAAAACAGAATACACACATATGATGCAGTTTTATCCATCATCCTGTAAACCCTTGTTGATCGTCTGAAGATCGTCCATTCGGTACCCCTTTCATATTCCCCTTCCCTCTCAAACCCTACTTACAGAGTCCGATTTTGTCCTTTTTAGTAATAATATATATATGCCTGATCACATATTGTAGTTTAAAAACCGATGTCTAAAGCTTCGTACTTAAAAATAAGCATCACAATCGTTTTATTGTAATATACGTTTTGGATTGTGTGTGTAATTAGTCGATGAGCTGGCGGCTGTGTTATAAGTAGTGAAGAGTTTGTTTATTGATTAGTTAGGGTTTGAACTTTGTTTGCTTTTGTGCATTGTAATGCTGTTAAGTTTTGGACTAGTTGATGGTTTGATTATTGTTTATTTGTATTCGATGGGTTGTTTTACCTACTCGTCGAGTCCGGTTTTGTCCTTTTAGTGAAAATATATGCGGCGTTAGATATTGTTGTTTGAAAACTGGTGTATGAAGCTGGTTAGTGAAAATATATTGTTAGTTGAAATCAAACATCGCAATCGTTTTGTTTGATTGAAGTTGTGGATTTTGCGTGTAATTGGTTGAGGTGCTGGTGGCTGTTTGATAAGTAGTGGGGTGTTTGTTGATAGTTAGGGTTTTTACTTTTTACTTTTGATTGTGATTATTATGCGAATGATGAGGTTAGGCGGTTATGTATGCATCTTAGCTTAGCTGCTAGATTTTTGGTTCTGTAACCTTGTTTGTAGTTCAGGGACTAACTGCTCAAAGGCTTAAACTGCAAAATCATTTGCTGCTAGCCTGCCATAGCTACCTCAGGTGCCGGAATGATATTTTAGTGTTGTTTCTTTACTTGGTTTGTGGCTTTGTGCCAACGTTACTGGAAAATGTTGATGTAATCCAAGTGGGATGGTGGTTTCTTATTGATGGGAGGTGTGTCCCTAGATACTTGCATGACAAAAATTGAACAAACACCTAAATACGAATACAACTTGATTACCTACCTGTGAACTAGGTACCTCAAGGAGCACTCAAGCCACGAAGGGTGAGCCTCTCGCCTAGGTTCTCATTCGTTTCAGGCCATTTTAACTGTTTTAGACCTTTTTTAGGCTGATTCAGACTGGTTTGGCTGTTTCAGACCGTTTTAAACTACTTTTGCCTAGTTCAGGCTGGTTTTTCTTGAATCTGTGGGCCTTTCTGCACTCAAGGCGGTTTGGCAGTTGGCTGTGCCCTTTGGTGCCTTTAACTACATAGTGTGTTAATTATTGTTTATTTCCTACCGCTTTGCATATCATCATGTCTTTATTTTTTGTTTAAGTCGTGTAATACTCTTGCATGTTTATCCCTATGCACCTGGGCAGCGTATAGTAATGTCAGTTTGCTACAAATTTGTGTTGGATTCTAATAGCTTATCTTTGTTACATTTAAAAGGCAGAAGGAAGATCACTGTAGTGGGTGGTTGGAGTAGCTGTTTTTTTGCCTGGGGGTGTGAAGAGTTCTGAGGTTATGTTGTCCTAGCTGCTGCATGGTAATGTGTGGAAGGATGGAGATGGAGTCAAGCACTTGTATATTGCAACCTTAATAGGTCATAGGTGAGGTTACTTGCTTATTGTTGCCCTCCTGTAATTATTTATAGTTAATATATTAGTCAGATTTTGACTTACTTAATTGTTTTTACTTTTTCCCTCGGGCTCCTAAATTATAAAGGCTTACAAGGTAATACACAATGTGATTAGTTGTTAATGTATTATTTAAGGTGTGATTTGGACCTAATAAACCATAAATTTAATTAAATGGGTTGATTAAAATTAGGTTTACAGGTCAAGGGGTAAATAATAGTTTTAAAGGAAACTTGTCAAATGGGCTAAAGCCTAAAAGTCGCCAAAGTGTCTTTTTAATGCATAAAATTTTCTAAATCATTATATTAAAAAATTTAGTTTATTGTTGAAAACTTGAAATAAATAAATATAGTCATCATATTTGAGATAGTAATTATTTATTAAAAAACTCTAAAAGTTTGGGCAAAAATCGTTTCGGGTCAGAAACGATTCGTTGTGACCCGTATCAGAAGTCATGGCTTGACCCAGACCCTTTTTGAGCAGTTATTCAGCCCTCACATCTTGGCATCTCTATATATTATTTTTTGTGTTATTTTATTCTTCTATTATTGTATTGCCCTCTTCTTATGTGTAGGTAGAATACTTTAATTTACATATCGCATAATCAACAACTTAAGATAATGAGCATGGTGAAAGAAACGTCTGACAACGGTACAGATTTATCTGCTGATGATATTGGCACTATTGAGGAAATTCCTGAGGACACAATTCTCTCTAGACAAACTTCGGTCAACCTTGTGCCTTTTATTGGTCAAAGGTTTGTTTCTCAAGATGCTGCGTATGAGTTCTACTGTAGCTTTGCAAAGCAATGTGGCTTTTCAATTCGCCGCCACCGTACACGTGGCAAAGATGGTGTTGGGAGGGGAATTACAAGGCGGGATTTCACATGCCATCGTGGCGGGTACCCACAAATGAAGCCATCAGAAGACGGAAAGGTACAAAGAAACCGAAAATCATCACGTTGTGGATGTCAAGCATATATGCGAATTGTGAAACGGGCTGATTTTGATGTTCCCGAATGGCGTATCACGGGATTTAGCAATATTCACAGTCATGAGCTTTTAAAGTCAAACGATGTTCAACTTCTTCCTGCCTACTGCACAATGTCATCAGATGACAAAAGTCGTATATGTATGTTTGCAAAATCTGGGATGTCAGTGAGGCAGATGTTAAGGTTGATGGAACTAGAAAAAGGCGTGAAGCTAGGTTGTTTACCTTTTAATGAAATTGACGTGAGGAATTTACTTCAGTCTTTTAGAAATGTTGATCGAGATAATGATGCAATTGACCTTCTTAAAATGTGCAAGGATAAGAAGGACAAAGATCCTAACTTTAAATATAACTTCAAGATTGATGCAAATAACCGCCTGGAGCATATTGCCTGGACTTATGGCTCATCGGTTAAATCTTTTGAGTTGTTCGGGGATGTTGTGGTTTTTGACACAACTCATAGGTTGGATGCTTATGATATGATTCTTGGAATTTGGCTTGGAGTTGACAACTATGGTACAAATTGCTTTTTTGGTTGTGTTCTATTACGGGATGAGAATATGCAGTCTTTCTGTTGGGCCTTAAAGGTGAGAAGCTGTATCAATCTTTTTCTTTCCTAGTTTGTTTTCCGGTTTTTCCTTTGGAACTTTGTTACGTATTTCATCTGAGGTAACAAATTGGGCAGGATGGTTAACTGTTTAAATCGGTTTTTGTTAACAGGTCTTGATGGATAGACCTAAAACACTTTATGTTCGGAGATGTATACACTTTATTATGAAAATTTAGTGTCAAATAACTAAATGAGATTACAAAAGTTATATATATTTCAATAATAATCCTTTTTTTAAAAACACAATTTAGGAAGTTGTACACTGTAAAAAACCTTTGGGTTGACCCGTTTGACTCATTTTGACTTATTCCTTTTTACCTAATTGACATATTTTTAAGTAAATGGGTTGAAATTACCATCTCTATGTTTCAAATGACTTTTTGATGGTGTAGATCATTTATAAGAGAGTGAGAATTTGGCATGAAAATAAGTTGTCATTTCTGAGAAAATTGTAAACAGAATTCACTTCTTTTATGCTTTAAATGATCCAGGAGGTTACAGACCCATCAAACTATCATCTGATTACTAAATTGTATATGGTCAAAACAGGTTCAGGTTAGAATGGGTAATGATTTTTCTATGGCTTGAAACAGGCCAGCTGGGTTAATTAAAACATTCAGTCTGATTTTTTTAACAAAATTTGTGTCAAATATGAATACAGAAATTATGCATATAAAATACTTTTTTGGTGACTTTGGACTCTTTTCCTTATAAACTACCATTTCCAGTATATTAATATGACCCGTTAGAGATGAAACATAACATGAACCAAATCATTCATAATATATGGATTAAAATTGCTACCATTACTAAATCCTTTCATCTGTTGATGTTCTAATCCTCCCTCTTTCTTTTTACCATTTATTCTTTTGTGACAGACATTTTTAGGATTCATGAACGAAAAGGCTCCTGAAACAATATTGACCGACCAAAACATGTGGCTCAAAGAAGCGGTTGCCATTGAAATGCCAAGAACAAAGCATGCCTTTTGCATTTGGCATATAATTTCTAAGTTTTCAGATTGGTTTTCTGCACTTCTTGGCTCACAATATGGTCAATGGAAAGCAGAGTTTCATGGACTCTATAATTTGCACTTGGTTGATGAATTTGAATTGGGATGGAGAGATATGGTTGATGCCTATGGACTCCATGGAAACAAACACATTGTTAGCTTGTATGCTTTACGCATGTTTTGGGCACTCCCATTTTTGAGATGTTACTTCTTTGCTGGAATGACTAGTACATTTCAACCAGAGTCCATAAACGCTTTCATCCGACGGTTTTTAAGTGCACAGTCTGTTCTTGAAAATTTTGTAGAGCAGGTATCATTTTTCTTCTTTTTATTTTATTATTATTTTTTTAATCTGTCAATTAGAGCTGGAAGATCGATGGGTGGGTTATAGGTTCTAGCTGAAGTTTTGAACAGGTCATTTATAGTAGTGCCAAATGGACCGGGGCTATATTGATCCGCAAACACAAATAATGCTCATTTGTTTAATTTATAATTTTTTACATAGATGATTAACGCGTCAATCTTGGTTTAAAAAAGCGCGCTTGGGGCGCGCTTTAAGCGTTTGAGGCGCGAGGCGTTTAGGAAAACACTTTTTTTTTTTTTTTGCCAAAACGCCTTTGGAGCGCCTCACGCTTTTAAAAAAAAAGTCAAGATTGGTTTATATTTTTAAAAAAGTAGGGTGACTTCCTACCTGTTTGACCGGTTTCATTGCTAAATTATTGTTTTACCTTTTTTACTTATTAGTGATAAAACACAATTCAAATAGTCGGAACAATACACTCTTTAAGTAAATGGGACGAATTTGTCACATACACTAATTATGAATCTTTTGTAGATACCATTTAATATGCTATTTATATCCAGGTGGCAGCGGTTATAGATGCTAAAGAGCAAGCTGCAATGAAACAGAAACTGATTAGAAGCCGCCAAAAAGTGTCTCTTAAAACAGGTTCACCTATCGAGTCACATGCCGCCACTGTTCTTACACCATATGCCTTTAGCAAATTTCAAGAACAACTTGTGTTGGCCCCACAATATGCATCTCTGTTGGTCGACAATAGTTACTTCATTGTGAGACATCACACCGAAATGAGTGGCGGGTGCAAAGTTCTTTGGGTCCCACATGATGAATTTATTAGCTGCACCTGCCATGATTTTGAATTCTCAGGGATCTTATGCCGACACGTTCTTCGTGTTCTATCAACAAACAACTGTTTTCATATCCCGTATCAGTACTTACCCGTTCGTTGGCGTGATTCCTTAACTTACACAAAACCCGTTCTTGATCCTTCTTCTGGTCAACCCACGGGTAATGTCCAGATGTTACAGTCAATGGTTTCAAGTCTAGTTTCTGAAGCCATGGAGACCGATGAAAGGTTAACCTTCGCTTGTGGTCAAATTAACTTGGTGTTGACTCGGGTCAAGGAGTTTCCAGGACCTTCTAGTGGTGTTAATGATATATCTTACAACAATAGCCCACCTGATTCCTTGATTCTTCCGGAAGTCGAGGATTCTGATGATATTGTTCAAAGTTTTACTCATGACTCCTTGACTTTTGGGAAGCTGAAAGAGAGAAGGTCAAAGCGAAGGCGTTGCTCTGTGCCCTGCTGCGGGCAGTTTGGGCATGATTCTAATGACTGCCCGTTGATGGAAGATGATATAAACGAAGATGGCCTCGGGTTCCTATAGGTATAAATGCTTCTAAAGGGTTAGATGTATAATTTTATTATGTTTCTATGTTAATACACGTCGAACTATCTATCTTTTATCAATGCAATGACTGTTCTTTCTGCATAATGGTTCTTTGGTTTAACTTGTTTGTATGGTTGGGTAACGGGCCAAAACCGGATCAGGTTGAAACAGGTATATGGTTTCACAGTGATTGGGTTTTGGTATCGGCATCGGTATTGGGTTTTGGGAGTTTTCGGGATTGGTATCGGTACCGGTACCGATACCGTCCCGAGTTCATTCCTAGTTTCACTTCTTTGTGTATAATCGGGTGATGCCGACCAAAACACTGGTAACTGACAAGTGGGTGTTTTGGTACCAACATGCTTGTTACAATTCCTTAAAGTAAGCATATTAGTAAATATTGTGCAAGTTATTATAACCATTAGTCTCAGTTATTTCACCATAACAATTTGGTGAGTTTTATACATTATATAACGTACTAGGTTAGAGATTCGTGTATTACACGGTTGATCCTAAAGTAAAATGAAAAAAAATATATATATATATAGGTAGAGGATCCGGTAAGAAAATTGTTTTGTGTAGGAAGTGTAGGAAGAGTTTTCAACCGTTGGATCAAATCTAATTAAATATTTAGATCAAGGGCATAATAGACTTTTGTGTCATTTTATTAATTATCAAAAACCCACAATTTTAGCAACTAAATTAAGGATTTTAATGAGATTCAATTATCCAAAATAACTAATTCTTCCACACAATATTCATTCCCATAAAAATCAATCGGTTTCTTCAATTTTTTTTCAGGTTTCTTCAATTTTTTTCCAATTAATAGATGATGGCAGAAGTTTTTCAAGATCTTTCGAATGATATAATGTTTTCATAATATATAAACACTGCATAAAACACTACTATAAAACACTACTATAAAAAAATCATCTACGGCGCCCTTTGTCATGTACCAAAGAAAGTCTCTCATTCAGTTTCTGTCTTGCTTCAGCTGCCGCCAAATCCATCAGTTCCATATCTCAAAGAAAACATAACCAAAACTTAGATGTTATAACTTGATAACACAACATATAATGTTTCATATTTTAAACCAATGAATAAAACATTATTTAAAACACTACAATAAAAAAACCATCTACAAAATTATCTAAACCCAAAAACTTAGATGTTCTAACGAGTAAATGCTGAATAAAACACTATTTTTAAAACACTACTATAAAAAAATCATCTACAAAATTATCTAAAACCCAAAAACTTAGCTGTTTTAACGAGGAAACAAACGTATAATGTTTTCATAATATATAAACACTGCATAAAACACTATTATGTAACACTATTATCTAAAACCCAAAACTTAGGTATTATTAAAAAAACCTACTCAAGAACATGATTCCCCCCTAAAAATGATTCTTGAAACACACTCAACCTCAAGCATCATAAAACACCCGAAAAAAACCTAATTATTAAAAAAATTAATCAAAATCAGTTAAATCGGTACCTGTGAGGGTAGATGTAGGGTGTATTGGTGTCTGATTTCCCTCCATTTGATTCGTTTTTTTTTTCCGATTAAGTCTGGACCAAACGAACGGATTTTTTGGGTGTTTTATTTCCTTCCCTTTTGCGTACTCTGTTTTACCACGAGTTAGATCTGTATAAGAACACTATAGATATTAGGTTTTTTTGATTTGTTTGTTAGTGATAAAGAAAGAAGAAGATGGAGAGACCTTCGTGATATTTACAGAGAGATAGAGAGAGGGATGAGTAAAATAGGATAATATTTATTAATAATGCTTGAATCAAGGAGTGGTTAATAGATATATAAATTAAAATGTCTTTTCTACCCTCTTTTAAAACACTAATTAGACCATCCTACCCCTAACCATTAATTTATAATTAATATAATCTTAACTAGCCTAAACTTTTAATCTAAACCATCAATTTCTAGATCAAACGGTTGAAAACACTTCCTACTCTTCCTACACAAAACAATTTTCTTACCGGAACCCTACCCTATATATATATATATATATATATAGAGGAGGGATAAATTGAAAACCCTCCCCAGTTAAGAAAACTCACGAAACCATCATCTTGGCCATCCATTGCACCTGATCAACGGTTATGATTCTTTATTGACTTATAACTTATTATTTGATAAATGTGTGGTACAAAAAGGGTAGAATCGTCCATAAATTTTAATCATCTCTTTTTCTTTTGTTACAACTGACAAGACATGCATAGGCTAGTCTAATCAGATGCATCCAGAATCATTTTCTCTTTATCCTCTCTATGTTTCTCTCTCTCTCTTTATAACAAATTCATCATTATTATTTCTTTCTCATTAAATTTAAGTTTATAATATGTAAATAAAGATAAATTATTAAATAATAAATATCATGAGTTAAAAATATAAATTTGTAATACAGGAGTAATGAGCAAAAACATTAGTTTTTATTTAAATAGTATTTTTACAAGTGTAACAACAAATAAAAACATTTGTTTTGTGAGATTTTTAAAATATGTAAATAGTATGCTACAGGTTTTACATACGTTTTTAGGATACATTTTATGAGATTTTTCATAAAAACTTACGTTTTTATGAGATTTTCATAAAAACATACGTTTTTATGAGATTTTCATAAAAACATACGTTTTATGATATTTTTAAAATATGTAAAACATGTGTTTCTGTATCATACACTTTGGCCAAGTATTTAAAGTAACAAAATAAAAAAAATAAAAAAATCTTGCTACCTGTGTGCATGCCAAAAAAAATGCATTATTCAAAATATACAACTAAAGGTAATAAACAATATACCAATTAGTTGTAGATGTAATATATAACAAACAAAATAACTTAAACATTATCATTTTATAAAAAATAATTAAAAGGTACAACTAATTAAAACAACTCCACTTACAAAAAAATAAGTTTTGAGTTTACTTGTTTACACTTTACAGAAATGGAATGATACCAGTTCGCACGTCGAAATAAAAAAAAATATGAGCACAAGTTGAATGATCTTTTAGCTTAAATATGGGAACAAACTAATCAAACCAATTACCATTTACCAAACTTAAAATATCTGAGCGCAAATTAAAGTGTGTTTTTGTTTTTATGGTGGTCTTCAAACAACTTCACCTGGTTCTTATTTTTCTTGGATCATCAGATCTTGACTTGCCGGAACCGTTTCAAGTCATCTCTAAAAGGTTCATTCACCCCGTCGTCGTACATTTCATCACCGTCATACACCTCTTGTCACTTACTTTCACTGGATCTGGGTTGTGGTGGTGGTTACCCAAATCTGTAAGTACAAACCCGCCATCTCTCGTGGCCTATTTTCATCGTCAAAATTCCTCCATCGTTTAACATATTCTGAAAGTATAGGCTGATTATGGTTTGTTGATAAATGGTGTTTGGTGGAGAAGTTTTTGCTGGAGAAATATGAAAAAGAGAAGGTTTGATACTTTGGTGGTGATATATGAGAGAGATTATGTTATTCTAAAAAATGTTAAAATTGTGTCAGGAAGTAGAGAGAGGAAAAATGAGACAACTTTCCAAAACTACCCTTGGATTAAAATGCAGATGAGAGGACGTGGAGCAATGTGGTCCTTTAAAATGGGTTTTTGAAGTTTCCACAACTCAAGGTGGTTTGCAATTTAGAATTGCCCTATATATATATATATATATAGGGGAAGGTTCAATTGAGAACTCATAGTTAGGGAGAGAACTCGAGAACTCTATATTACACTTGTGTAATATATTACTATTGCATATGTTGCACATGTGCAGTATATCATATGTTACACATGTGTAATATATATTACACATATGTAATACACTCAATATATCATATACTGCACATGTGTAATATATCATATGTTACACATGTGTAATATATATTACACATGTGCAATATATATTACACGCAGGGGCGGAGGTTTTGAAGGGCCAGGGGGTGCCCTGGCCCCCCTGTTTTTTGGCGCAGTGGTAGAAATTTGCGATTTTCGTAGGTAAATTGAGTACGGGTTGAGTCCGGCCCCCGCCGATTTGATCTTCCGGCCACTACCGATCGAAAAAAATTAAATCCGGCCCCCTCCGATTCGAGAACCAAGCTTCGCCACTGATTACACGTATGCAATATATGATATATTACACATATGTAATATAAAGTTCTCGAGTTCTCTCAATAAAATGAGTTTTCTATTGAACCATCCCATATATATATATATATATATATATATATATATATATATATATATATATAACTTTGTCTTACCTTAAATAGATTATCTCTTTTTTTTTCTTTTTTTGAACGACCAAAAAACTTTATTAAAAAGCTAGCAAAGAACTAGCGAAAACCAAATACAATGCCGAAAAATAATAAACAAGCAACCGAAACAACTACCCCCATTCTATTCAAATCAAACGTACCCCAATCCTCCCAAGACATATTCATCATCTTTCCTCGTTTCGACACCCACAAATAACTCATGATTTTAACCTCATCAAATATTTTCCGCACCGGAATCTCTTTTTGATTGAAAACGAGGTCATTCTGAGCCTTCCAAATACTTCAAAAAGTCGTCAAAATAACCACATAAAAAGCCTTTCTAACCCGAGATCCATTCCAAGCCGTCAAATGGAACTTAAGCAAATCTTGAACGTGGAAGGCATAAAGAAACGGAACATTACACCAATCGAAAACCTGCTGCCAAACCTCCATAATCACCGGGAAACCAGTAAACAGATGTTCTACCGACTCCATGTTTGACTCACAAATCTTACAAAGCTGAAAATCCGTATGAATATTACGCCTAAGTAACGCATCAATCGTTGGAAGCCGGTCCAAGAAAGCCCTCCAAGCAACAACCCCAACCTTTGTTGGAACCCAGTTACACCATTCAAACGCGACCTCCGGTAAAACATTTGTCGCATCAAAGATATACCTTTTGACATTTGAAACTGAGAACTCGGCCTGGCCACCCACTAACCAATTCTAAGAGTCTGATCCTGCAGTTAACTCAACATTCATCAGCACCCCTAAGAGGCTATCAATATCCGCTTCCTCCTGTGGTGAAAAAATAATCGTCCTCCAACTCCAAATAATCTGCGTAGGCCTCGATCCCACTCCAAACGGTTTAAAACAAGACAATTTTTATTTCTTTCCATCGCAAAAAGCCGAGGAAATTTTTCCTGCAGCGGACTGTCTGATATCCACTAATCACGCCAGAACAAAATAGAACGACCATTTCTTAAAATCCCTTTAATACATTTTGTAAGTCCACATTGAATCGGTCCAACAAACCCAGAACAGATGCAATATTCTTCCACGTACTAGCAAGCGAGGACTTGACCGGAAGGCAACTCCACCCCCTACCACT
Source organism: Ambrosia x helenae (assembly GCA_030844895.1). NCBI lineage: Eukaryota > Viridiplantae > Streptophyta > Magnoliopsida > Asterales > Asteraceae > Ambrosia > Ambrosia x helenae. The sequence continues at coordinate 70,675,474 of CM061225.1, forward strand.
TCCATGGATAGCCCACACAACGGTACGCCACAAAGAACCTTGATTAACTTTAAAACGCCACCACCATTTCGAGAGCAAACTAAGGTTAGCATCTCTCAAGGACCCTAAACCCACGCCCCCAAACTTTGTTGGCGCAACAACTTTATCCCACGCGTACCAACTCATTTTATCAACGTCACTAGTCCCGCCCAAAAGAAGTTTCGGCGCAACTTTTCTAATTGCTCGATCACCTGCAGAGGAGCACGGAATAAAGAAAAATAATATAGCGGGAGTGAGCTAAGAACCGACTTCAGAAGTGTTATACGGCCCCCGTATTTAAGACATTTAGACTTCCACGACGAAAGCCGTTTTTTAACCCTCTCAATCACCGGATTCCAATTTCTAACCAGATTCATATTGGAGGCGATAGGGACACCAAGATGAACAAAAGGAAAGCTACCGGAAGACACATGAATATCCAAAGCTAGCTAAGCCACCTCATTATCATCCACACCTATACCATATAAGCAACTTTTCCTCGGGCTTATCTTCGGATCAGAAATCAAATAGAAACCGCGCAGTAGACGTCTCATGTTCAAGGCATTAGTGACCGACCATTCCCCACAAAAAATCACGTCATCTGCATAAATAAAATGGAAAAATAAAGGCCCAGACCCACCTACTCGAATGCCATGAAAAGCTCCCAGGAAACAAGCTCTCCTTATAATCCGAGTAAGACCTTCCATAGCAAGAATAAAAAAAATAAAGAGATAACGGATCCCCTTGACGAAGTCCCCGCTGGCAATAAAACTCAGACGTTGTTGACCCATTCACCGGAACAGACGCCCGAGAATTACTAACAATAGATAGAATCCACCCACGCCATTTCTGAGAAAAATTCATTTGCTCCAAAGTATCCTCCAAAAAATCCCAACGCAAAGAATCATACGCTTTTTCAATATCACATTTTAAAAATAACCCCTTCAATTTGGACCTCCTTAACCAAGCAATCATCTCATTCAAAATAAGAGGCCCATCTAGAATATTTCGGTCACAAAGAAACGCCGTTTGCTCTTCAGAAACAAGTATTGGCATGAAGCTCTTCAACCGAAGAACAAGAACCTTAAAGAGATTTTTTAACTGAGTTAGTGAAAATGACGAATTTGGCAAAAAAAAAAAAAAATCCAAACCTTAAGTGTTGAATTGCGAAAAAAAAACTCTTTTGTACTGAAGTTGCAAATCGGACCAAACCTCAGGGACGAAATTGACATTTAACTCTATTAATTATTATGTTTTTTATTAAAAAAAATTGTCTTTTACTTAGTTTATTAAAAAAAAATTAAAAACAAAAAAGAAATGTCACAAGGCATTAGACCATTCCCCACAAAAAATCACGTCATCTGCATAAATAAAATGGGAAATTAAAGGCCCAGACCCACCTACTCAAATGCCATGAAAAGCTCCCAGGAAACAAGCTCTCCTTATAATCCGAGTAAGACCTTCCATAGCAAGAATAAATAAAAAAGGAGATAACGGATCCCCTTGACGAAGTACCCGCTGACAATAAAACTCAGACGTTGTTGACCCATTCACCGGAACAGACGCCCGAGAATTACTAACAATAGATAGAATCCGCCCACGCCATTTCTGAGAAAAATTCATTTGCTCCAAAGTATCCTCCAAAAAATCCCAACACAAAGAATCATACGCTTTTTCAATATCACATTTTAAAAATAACCCCTTCAATTTGGACCTCCTTAACCAAGCAATCATCTCATTCAAAATAAGAGGCCCATCTAGAATATTTCGGTCACAAAGAAACGCCGTTTGCTCTTCAGAAACAAGTATTGGCATGAAGCTCTTCAACCGAAGAACAAGAACCTTAACGAGATTTTTTAACTGAATTAGTGAAAATGACGAATTTGGCAAAAAAAAATCCAAACCTTAAGTGTTGAATTGCAAAAAAAAAAAAACTTTTTTGTACTGAAGTTGCAAATCGGACCAAACCTCAGGGACGAAATTGACATTTACCCCTATTAATTATTATGTTTTTTATTAAAAAAAATTGTCTTTTACTTAGTTTATTAAAAAAATTAAAAACAAAAAAGAAATGTCACAAGGCATTAGACCATTCCCCACAAAAAATCACGTCATCTGCATAAATAAAATGGGAAATTAAAGGCCCAGACCCACCTACTCGAATGCCATGAAAAGCTCCCAGGAAACAAGCTCTCCTTATAATCCGAGTAAGACCTTCCATAGCAAGAATAAATAAAAAAGGAGATAACGGATCCCCTTGACGAAGTCCCCGCTGGCAATAAAACTCAGACGTTGTTGACCCATTCACCGGAACAGACGCCCGAGAATTACTAACAATAGATAGAATCCACCCACGCCATTTCTGAGAAAAATTCATTTGCTCCAAAGTATCCTCCAAAAAATCCCAACGCAAAGAATCATACGCTTTTTCAATATCACATTTTAAAAATAACCCCTTCAATTTGGACCTCCTTAACCAAGCAATCATCTCATTCAAAATAAGAGGCCCATCTAGAATATTTCGGTCACAAAGAAACGTCGTTTGCTCTTCAGAAACAAGTATTGGCATGAAGGTCTTCAACCGAAGAACAAGAACCTTAACGAGATTTTTTAACTGAGTTAGTGAAAAGGACGAATTTGACAAAAAAAAAAAAATCCAAACCTTAAGTGTTGAATTGCGAAAAAAAAAACTTTTTTGTACTGAAGTTGCAAATCGGACCAAACCTCAGGGACGAAATTGACATTTAACTCTATTAATTATTATGTTTTTTATTAAAAAAAATTGTCTTTTACTTAGTTTATTAAAAAAAATTAAAAACAAAAAAGAAATGTCACAAGGCATTAGACCATTCCCCACAAAAAATCACGTCATCTGCATAAATAAAATGGGAAATTAAAGGCCCAGACCCACCTACTCGAATGCCATGAAAAGTTCCCAGGAAACAAGCTCTCCTTATAATCCGAGTAAGACTTTCCATAGCAAGAATAAATAAAAAAGGAGATAACGGATCCCCTTGACGAAGTCCCCGCTGGCAATAAAACTCAGACGTTGTTGACCCATTCACCGGAACAGACGCCCGAGAATTACTAACAATAGATAGAATCCACCCACGCCATTTCTAAGAAAAAATCATTTGCTCCAAAGTATCCTCCAAAAAATCCCAACGCAAAGAATCATACGCTTTTTCAATATCACATTTTAAAAATAACCCCTTCAATTTGGACCTCCTTAACCAAGCAATCATCTCATTCAAAATAAGAGGCCCATCTAGAATATTTCGGTCACAAAGAAACGCCGTTTGCTCTTCAGAAACAAGTATTGGCATGAAGGTCTTCAACCGAAGAACAAGAACCTTAATGAGATTTTTTAACTGAGTTAGTGAAAAGGACGAATTTGGCAAAAAAAAATCCAAACCTTAAGTGTTGAATTGCAAAAAAAAAAACTTTTTTGTACTGAAGTTGCAAATCGGACCAAATCTCAGGGACGAAATTGACATTTAACTCTATTAATTATTATGTTTTTTATTAAAAAAAATTGTCTTTTATTTAGTTTATTAAAAAAATTAAAAACAAAAAAGAAATGTCACAAGGCACTCCCCCCCCCCACCCCCACACACACACACAATTTTCACCCTTACCACAAGGGCCACATAACGCTTCATGCCCCTCTTCACTCCGTATGGTCTAATATCAGGCAACCTAAGACTTAACAAATAACAAGTCGGCCATTCCATCCAACTAGCCGGCTAAACATCATTTTTTAAGACTTGTTAATTCGATCTATTTTCTATTACACCTTACTTTTATTCCTTAAGTCTTCATTTGTTCCTAGAAATTGGTTTGCTCTCTTTAAATGTATCCCTTTCATTGAAAACCAACCCATTTGCTCCAGATCTTCTAAAATACCCAAACTCGTGTTATCAAGCGGTTGATAGATGATGTTTACATAATTGCCACATTAACACATCTGAATGTAACCGATTGCGTCAATTTTGCAATGTGTTCGTTTACAGATGATGCTTACGAAAGCACGTATGCAGGAATAGTAAATCCTCTTTAAATTACATATAGCATAGCGTAGATCCGGCAAAAAGCGACCTACAAGCAGTTGCTAATGTTAGCATATGATTGTGCGGCTTCCTAGGCGGCCGCAAGGAGATTGCCACTGCACAATGATGACAAGCAATACGATTGGGAATCTGGGGTTAGGGGTTTATTCAGTCTCAATGGCAAGGCAAACGAACGACAAAGATACATATCCTCAAGACAAATCATGTTAATTTCAAGACCAAGAAGGTTAAAGAAAACTGTAGAATTATATAAACTCTACTGCTGTAATATTTGAAATGAACCACAACATTCAACAAAACTGAAATAGAGTTCAAAATTTTGCTAGAATCTGCAAACACTGCCGATAATATAAATGCTTACGAAAAGCTTGAGCTTGGTGGTGCACCACCTCCTCCACGGCCAAAACTAGGTCTTGCACCAGGACCCTGCAAATTTCAATGCGTATTAAAAACCAAATTTACGGTACCTCAACAAGGGATGCAAATTCCTGACACGACCTGACCCTAACACTAAATTTACAGGTTTATGTTTCGTCTAAACAGGTTCATGTCAGTTTCAGGCCGTAACCGCAAAAAAAGTTTAGATATACTATAGTCAATGTCAGGTTGGAAGTTGACCCGTTTGATTGTTATTTGTTAAAGTAAACAATATGTTTTTAAATTATAACTTACAATGGTAGAGAATTTTATGCAGAATTTTAAGTTTAAGTTACACGGATACAAGGACAAACTGGTCCCATCTTATTAATGGAAACTAGTCTACGTTAACAAAGGTGAATAAATATACCCGGAACTGTAAGAATACATTTTGCAACCCGAACCATGTTGGTTTAAAAGTAACAAAACGTAGAAAAAAAACAGATTAAACGAAGATAATGTGATCAAAACTCAGCCGAAAACACAATTAGGATTTAAGATTTGGGGATAGAGAACTGATTAGACCGCATTTGCAAATGAAAATAAACTAATACTTAACCGCAACAGGTAAGTAGGTAACTACAATCATCAAACAGGCAAATTCAAAAGCAAAAAATCACACATAGTAAACGTTGATCCTAACTAAAGAAAATGCAGCGAACAATAAAACAGCAACAAAATCAATAACCAATGCACAGAGAGAAACATTACCCTGTTAAAAGCAGGCTGGTAATCAGCCGGAGCTCCACCCTTCTCACCACCAAATTCACCCGGAGGCCCTCTCGGCCCACCACGATATCCATCCCTATCACCAAACCTAGGCCTATCTCCTTCAAATCTCGGTGGTCCACTAATAACACAAAACAAAACGTCAATCAGAGGGTTTTAAATCTCGCCGGTTAACTAATAACAGAAAACAAAACGTGAAGCCGAGCCAGGTTGGGCTTGAGCTCAGCTCATTTACAAACCGAGCCAAGGAAGCTCAGCTTGCATATCTTAAGTAGCTGATATTTTTTACACTTATATCAATATAGGAATGAGCTCGGTACGGTATCAGTTCCAACCGATACCGATCCTGAAAAAAACGATACCGAAAACACCCTAAACCCAATACCGATACCGAACACATACGGTACGGTATCGGTTCGGTACCGGTATGGTATCGGTATTTTACCTTAAAATACCGATATCATACCAATCCCGATAATACCGAAACCGAAAACCTCTAATTGTGGGTACCGATACCGATACCGAACACCCTCGGTTCGGTATCGGTTCGGTACAGGATCGGGACGGTATCGGTATTCGGCTCTATGTGCTCATCCCTATATTAATATATATAGCATAATTTATAAACTACGGGTCATGCTTTATTACATAACATATATTATATACTCAAATTCGAGCTTTTAATCGTTTAAAAACCGAGCCGACTCCACTCAGTCTACGTGTTTAAACAAGCCAATTTGAAGCAAGTTCTTACAAACAAGTCAATTAAACAACAAAATGTAAAACAACCAAAACAAATTAGCAGAATATGATGATTACCGAGGGCGGTCACCGGGCGGTCCACCGGTGGGGCGACCAAGAGGCTTAGCAGACTTCTTAAGAGTAGCAGGCACAATATCAGACGGAAGATTCAAATAAGTCCTCAAAAACTCAATCCCATCATTAGTAAGATACCAATAATAATGCATCCAAGCAAACGTCTCCTTCACATACTCCTTTGACTTAAAGCTCTGCATTAACTTAATCACCTGCAAATTCGGTACGTCTATTTCTGGATGCTTTGCCAAATTGTAATCCTTCTTTGCAAAACAAACTCCCTCTGCACAACAAAATAATAATAATATTAATAATAATAAATAATCATTTATTTAAAAAAAAGTTTAAATAAAGTGGGGATGAGTTGGACCTTGAAATAGGTACTTGGAGATGGCTTTACGGTTCTTGTCTGGGATAATCTGAAAAATAATAGTAGTGATAAATTTGAATGAAACATGATATTTTAGAAATGTAGATTAAGTGAGAGTTAATGAGAAAGTAAGTTACCATGGTTGCTGGTTTGAGAAGATGGAGGAATGGTTGTTTGTTGAGACATTAGAAACCCTAAAATTGGTTGGGTATAAGGTAGTGTGATTTGGGTTTGGGTGATGAAAGTGAAAGCCCATTTGAGCCCATCTTTTTCTACAAGTGAGTAATGGGCTTTTTAGATTTTTAGCTTTGTATATCTTTTTAGTTTAGTGTGTTTTGGTTTAATGGTAAAACTAGTCTGGGTTGTAAATTGATTTGGTTTTGTTTTATTTGGTCAAAAGGGTAGAGTTGAGACGGGTTTGTGTTATAAGAGGAATATATATGAAGTTATGAACCCTACACAAATTGGTTTGGGACGGATTGAAACCGTTTTTTTTTTTTTTTTTTTTTTTTTTTTTTTTCAAATTGGTTCGAGTTCGAATCGGTTTTAGTAACGAGATCAGGAACTAATATGCAAAACGGTGGTTTTGGTCAGGTTGAAATTGGTTTGGGCAAAACCGGTTTCAGGTGAGGTATCGGGTCGGGTTAGCAACCGTTTTTTGGTACATAGAGGCGATTAGTGGTTTTTTTAGATTAAAGTTTCAAATAATTTAAGTTTAAACTAGTGTTAAGCCCACACATTGCGGGTAAGGTGTAAAACCTTGTCAAGTAGCAACAATGGCATACCATCATCGGCGACCACCAACACTAGAAAAGCTTGACCTGACGGGTGTATCTCCCCTAGTTGGGTTGAGGGATAGTGGCTTCGTAGCAGGGCAAGCGGTGCGGAAAGTAGAGGCAAATAAGGTAGAAAAACATGTTAAAGCCTGCGAGGAGAACCAACACGTTTTTGTACCATTGGCTTTTGATACCTTTGCTCATTGGCAACAGAGGCTACCCGTTTCCTGACCAGGGTCCAGCGGGTTATTCATAGTAGTGTCTCGGCTTTGGGTGGGCAAGGTTACGTTTTTAGTAGATCAGGATTTGCTATTCAGAAAGGGGTGGCGGCGCGGCTTGTTGCCCGCCTGTCCGTTATCTTGATATAATTTTCTATGTCCGGGAATAAAAATCTAACATTTTCTTTAAAAAAAATGGAAAAAGAAAAAAAATAAAACCAAACAACTTAAATTTACAGTTCATCATAGTCATTGCAAAACAAGCAGACACAGATACACAACTCCTCATTTTCCTCACTAGTTGTGACAATCGTCACCCTCATCTCTCATCAAATTGACAATAATAGCCCTTCAAAATATTTCAATTATAGTCCATGTAAGTTTCGTCATTTTCAAATTTAATTTTTGAGCAAACTAAAATTTTATCATTTATATTTATCATGGATTGGGTATACGGTTTTTTTTTATCAAATACGTATCTTAAAACGTCTACGCAATGGATTTTATAAAAGTTTCAAGTTTTATAAAGTTTATGAAACTTTTTGGTTAAATTAGTTTAACTCGGTTAAGTTTATATAGGAAAAAGATAACAAATTATAATTAAACTAACATAGTTAAACTAGAGGGACTAGTTGTGCCAATAACTGAAAGATTCAAAACCAAACAAGTGCCTCCCTCCTCTCTCACGCTGTTCCGGCGGCCACTGTTCCGGCGCCCACTGTTCCGGCGAATCCATTTTTTTCCGGCAACCTAATTAACAGATTTTAATGTGACAATTATTCGTTTTAATGCTAGGTTAACGTTTCACCATCTATTTCTAATCAATTCCAGTCTTAGTGTGCATTTAATCATTGTTTAATTGCTTATTTAATTCGGGTTAAGAGATGTAACACCGGAAGTTTTAAATGAATTAAAACTCCTCGTATACTCGCTTATTATTTAAGCCATCAACCCCATTAGTTTTCTGCACCTTTAGTCGCGCTAAACCCACAAAAAATCTAAATCAAAACGTTTCAGAAACCATGGTAATCGACTCTCCAAGTTCGGTTCTTGTTCTTCATTTCTCGCCCTTAATCGTAATTGTAAGTTATATTTCATGTTGCCGTTTTGTTATTCGCGTGTTTCTGATCAAAACCCCCTTATTACATATTGGTTATAGTGTTTGGATGGGGTTATTAAATCTTAGGGTAGGGTTAGGGTTCTTGAGGATGATTTGGGGAAGATGATGAACATGTATGTTATGTTAAATAGTTTGCTTTCTAAAATAAATCAACAAATGCAAGTATAGCTTAGTGGTTTATGTGTCTTGGAAAGAAGGAAAAGGAACCGGGTTCGAACCCAGGCTTTCTCAGTTTTGTTTTTTTTTTTCCTTTTCAGATTTATTTTTTTTTCTTATTTACTATTATTTTAATTATTGAATAATCATTATTAATGCATATAAACTTATAATATTCATAGTAAATTCATTTTTGCTTCAAAAATTATGAAAATTTAGGTGTAGCATCTTGACACCATAAGGAAAATTATCACACTTTTGCTTTCTGAAAATTATTTAATTTTCATTATTTTATTAATTTAAATTGTTTTAATCATAATTAATTGATTAAAAATTCAATTTTAATGATTTTGACCTCAAAATTTTAGGATAATTATTTTTAAGCATTCTAATCTGAAATAAAAATTATTGGTTCAGAAAACATTTATTTTTATTGATTTTCCTATTTTTAGACATTTAAACATGATTTAATCTCATAAAATCAATTTTAAATATAAATAAGTTTATAAAAATTATGGGAAAATTACTTTCATTAATTTACATCAGAAAGTATCCATTTTCTATAAAAATAGCATTTTTGGATCATGTCTTGTATTTTTAGACTTAATTATGTTTAATGAGACATAATTAATTATATATTTATTTATACTACTTAACATCTACTTTATAAATACATTGCTTATAAAACAGAAAAATTATTATGTTTGAAAGTCTTTATTGTCATTATTGTATCATATTGTAACTTATAAATATTTAATTCAATATTTATGATTATTGTATTTATTTACAATAATTAGTTAAAGTAATTAATTAAATTACTTTGTCTTAATTATTCAAACATATTTTTGTCTAAATATTCAATTTGTAATAATTATATTACTACCTAAACCACATTTACAAACTTTGACATATTATTTTTAATATACAACTTTTATATTAATTTGACTTATCATAAAAACTCTAATTCCCCAAACCGACTTAGCAAACCCTAATGCCTTAGACCCTAGTTACCTTAGACTTTTTAGACACTTCCTTATTAGTATTCTTACACATTATAGGTTGAATTCCTTGGAATTCCCATTACTTAGCTCACGACCGCTTAAGTGGATTTTGATCGCTTTCGCAAACTGTGAGTATATCTTTCCCCTTTTTCATGCTTTACACTTTTGGGGTGACTCATGTACGCTTATTACTTCACTCACTTAATCATGGTTTATTCTATATTCACAATCGCAATTCTTGTATGTGTTTTACTTGTTGATTCGCTGATAGTGTGTGCTTATGACCTTAATCATTAACCGTTCTGCGGCCTAGCATAGCAATAAATAGTACTTAATTATTGTTATGTGTGAACGATTATTCATCGCCTACTATGAGCGAATACTATATATATGTGACTCTTGATTCATTAAACAAATGTTTGATTTTGGGTAGCATTTGTACATGGCTTGAACATTAAATTGTAGACAGTATAACACGAGAATTGCGAAACTCTTTTTCTACTATATGTATTTAAACAGGGTATGCTCACCAATACATTTTTGTATTGACATATACTATTTTCGTACATGTTTCAGGTTATTTATGAGATGACTTTTAAGCTTTTGGAATTTTACATAGATTTTGGATTCATTGTATTTCAGTTTAGTTGACATCTAGAATTGTTGTATTTCATTTCAATGTAATAAACTATTTAATCAATATATCAACATTTACACTTTTAGTCCATGAGCTATTGAGCAATCGTCACTACGTGACACCTCGATGTTTCCGCCATCGGTTGGGGTGTTACAGATTGGTATCAGAGCCATGGTTATAGGGAATTAGGTTATTAGAATGCCTTTTAGCCTAGTCTATAACTAAGCTTACTTTTACGAGTCCTCTCGTTTATATTTCTCTTATTTTTATATTTCCTTTCAAGATATTTTTGTTATGATTATTTCTTGTTATTCTTCCAATATTTTGCTTGGCAAAGAAGACACTCGTATTTCACAAACGAAACGATATCATCAAGTTAGGAGTGGTATCCATACCTTGGTGATTTGTTTCACTCCTCTACATGTTATTTATCTTAGGAATATATCTTTGAGATATGAGTGACATCCACACCTCAAAGAGTATTTCCTTCAAAAAGGAAATTAACCACTAAGCTGGGAGTGAAATCCTTAACTTAGTGATTGGTTTCATTCCACAATCGTTTTCAATTTTGAAATACATCTTTGAGTTAGGAGTGAAATCCACATCTCAAGGATCTATTTCTACATCTCGTTTTAAATCTCTATGGAAACAATCTCAATGTTTTATGATATTGATATCCATGTTTTGTTCATCATTTGAAGACTCAAATGATAAATTATGAATTTTCTTAAATATTAGTAATCTATTACATACGTTAATTTTATCATTCACGTCATTTTAGATCTTGGTCTTTTAAAACACATTAGATTTATACGTATTTCATGAAATGGTTTCATTTTGCATTTTACAAACTTGTATTACATATTTTTAAGGTCAAATGTAAACATTTTGTTTTCATATGACGTATCCAATATATATTTTCGGGAGAAACTTGCAACTAATAATATGTTTTATAACAATTTTCAACTTGACTTCTCGTAAACACATGAAAAAAACAAAGATTTTTCAAATGAACCTGTTTTGAATCTAAAACACACTTCGACTTCTAAAAAGTTATCCTCGTGCATTACTACTATCCTTTCAACTATAACACAAAGTTTGAGCAAACTACGTTTTTTATAAACGAAAATTTATCTTATTACACTCGCACTCTTTCAATCACAAAACTTTTGGTCTAACAAGATATTGTACATATCCTATAAGAATGTTACTAATTGTCTTTTATCATATAGTGCATATATGTAAAACTAACTAAATTTAAACCCTTATGTCAGTAAACTACACGACTGTTTGCGTACTCTCACTTATCGTAAATTTCATTATTTTATTCTTACACCATTTTATTCATAGTTATTTCTAACACGTTATTTGTGAATTTTTTTTTCACACTGCTTGTTTGCAAGAGTTCAACTCGTTTACTTTCATTTTGAGCAACAGTGCGATTTACTCGATTTATATTATACTATTCTTTCAATCGAATTTTTATGCTATACTTATATACTTACATGAACACATAATTTGTATGCATATGTTTTCCTGTTTTGAGCAAAACCCTGTTATACTTTACATTATTTTGTTCATCATCGTGGTCAATGAACATACTAATTGATAACTCGTATGAGATCTAAGCCAGTGCCCACATACGACTCGGACTAGAGTATTTCTTTAATCCGAGGGGAACGGTGTAAATTTCTGAGAGTATCAATATGGGTGTTTAGAGCCAACGATGTGAACAGAAGTTACCGGCTAAGGGTGACCCCGAAAGGGAAGAACCTCTAACCCTGTCTATTACTTACATGTTACTCTCATTACGGTTAAAGGGTAAACCCGAAAGGGAAGGACCTCTAACCATGTCATGATTGAACATTATTTCATTACAGTGACTATTACATATTGATTGCACACATTTGTTCCTGGTATTACTTAGGATAGGGTTATGGAAAAGCATAACACCCAAGTGTAAGGTAAATCGATGATTGCGGTCCGGAACGCAATCATGGGTTTACAGGTACATGAGGGTGGTGTGTAATTCTATTTAGGATGTTGGTAGACAATCAGTATGAGTCCAAAGTATCGGGAGTGTGGTGGGTCAGCTGCGGTACACCCTATATATAAGCATAAACGATACTGCGGGAGCGGACTAGGAGTCTGACCAAGAATCTGCTCATTACTTTATTATTACCTGTTCATTAAATCATTGACTAATAGATAGCATTTTCGATAAAAAAACGTTCTTACACGAGCTTCAATTCGTCTTCCTAGAGTCTTTCTCTTGACCACCCACATAGAAAAAAAAACGAACTTTGTATACTCTTACACTCTCTGTTAGTCGAGATCCTGTTGCGTGTCCTTAGTAAAGTTCAGTCAGAAAACCTTTCTAAAGTAGGGAAGACTGCTACATTAGTACCTCTGCCCTCACCAGTTACACATTCCCAAAACCTTTCTCATTTAAACTCTTAACTTTCTAACGTCGGGACAACTGTCAAAAGATTTTGAAACAATTATTTTGAGTGTTAGACAGTCATTTTAATTTTTGTCAATCCGTAAGTGATGAAAATTTTTAAAGAGAAATCTAGTTGACTTTTACAACACATTTTGTTTCATAGTAACCTCCACTTGAAAGAAATTTCGAGACGAAATTTTCTAAAGTAGGGGAGACTGTGACAACCGTCACCCTCATCTCTCATCAAATTGACAATAATAGCCCTTCAAAATATTTAAATTATAGTCCCTGTAAGTTTCGTCGTTTTCAAATTTAATTTTTGAGCAAACTAAAATTTTATCATTTATATTTATCATGGATTGGGTATACGTTTTTTTTTATCAAATACGTATCTTAAAACGTCTACGCAATGGATTTTATAAAAGTTTCAAGTTTTATAAAGTTTATGAAACTTTTTGGTTAAATTAGTTTAACTCGGTTAAGTTTATATAGGAAAAAGATAACAAATTATAATTAAACTAACATAGTTAAACAAGAGGGACTAGTTTTGCCAATAACTGAAAGATTCAAAACCAAACAAGTGCCTCCCTCCTCTCTCACGCTGTTCCGGCGGCCACTGTTCCGGCGGCCACTGTTCCGGCGAATCCATTTTTTTCCGGCAACCTAATTAACAGATTTTAATGTGACAATTATTCGTTTTAATGCTAGGTTAACGTTTCACCATCTATTTCTAATCAATTCCAGTCTTAGTGTGCATTTAATCATTGTTTAATCGCGTATTTAATTCGGGTTAAGAGATGTAACACCGGAAGTTTTAAATGAATTAAAACTCCTCGCATACTCGCTTATTATTTAAGCCATCAACCCCATTAGTTTTCTGCACCTTTAGTCGCGCTAAACCCACAAAAAATCTAAATCAAAACGTTTCAGAAACCATGGTAATCGACTCTCCAAGTTCGGTTCTTGTTCTTCATTTCTCGCCCTTAATCGTAATTGTAAGTTATATTTCATGTTGCCGTTTTGTTATTCGCGTGTTTCTGATCAAAACCCCCTTATTACAGATTGGTTATAGTGTTTGGATGGGGTTATTAAATCTTAGGGTAGGGTTAGGGTTCTTGAGGATGATTTGGGGAAGATGATGAACATGTATGTTATGTTAAATAGTTTGCTTTCTAAAATAAATCAACAAATGCAAGTATAGCTTAGTGGTTTATGGGTCTTGGAAAGAAGGAAAAGGAACCGGGTTCGAACCCAGGCTTCCTTAGTTTTGTTTTTTTTTCCTTTTCAGATTTATTTTTTTTCTTATTTACTATTATTTTAATTATTGAATAATCATTATTAATGCATATAAACTTATAATATTCATAGTAAATTCATTTTTGCTTCAAAAATTATGAAAATTTAGGTGTAGCATCTTGACACCATAAAGAAAATTATCACACTTTTGCTTTCTGAAAATTATTTAATTTTCGTTATTTTATTAATTTAAATTGTTTTAATCATAATTAATTGATTAAAAATTCGATTTTAATGATTTTGACCTCAAAATTTTAGGATAATTATTTTTAAGCATTCTAATCTGAAATAAAAATTATTGGTTCAGAAAACATTTATTTTTATTTATTGTCCTATTTTTAGACATTTAAACATGATTTAATCTCATAAAATCAATTTTAAATATAAATAAGTTTATAAAAATTATGGCAAAATTACTTTCATTAATTTACATCAGAAAGTATCCATTTTCTATAAAAATAGCATTTTTGGATCATGTCTTGTATTTCTAGACTTAATTATGTTTAATGAGACATAATTAATTATATATTTATTTATACTACTTAACATCTATTTTATAAATACATTGCTTATAAAACAGAAAAATTATTATGTTTGAAAGTCTTTATTGTCATTATTGTATCATATTGTAACTTATAAATATTTAATTCAATATTTATGATTATTGTATTTATTTACAATAATTAGTTAAAGTAATTAATTAAATTACTTTGTCTTAATTATTCAAACATATTTTTGTCTAAATATTCAATTTGTAATAATTATATTACTACCTAAACCACATTTACAAACTTTGACATATTATTTTTAATATACAACTTTTATATTAATTTGACTTATCATAAAAACTCTAATTCCCCAAACCGACTTAGCGAACCCTAATGCCTTAGACCCTAGTTACCTTAGACTTTTTATACACTTCCTTATTAGTATTCTTACACATTATAGGTTGAATTCCTTGGAATTCCCATTACTTAGCTCACGACCGCTTAAGTGGATTTTGATCGCTTTCGCAAACTGTGAGTATATCTTTCCCCTTTTTCATGCTTTACACTTTTGGGGTGACTCATGTACGCTTATTACTTCACTCACTTAATCATGGTTTATTCTATATTCACAATCGCAATTCTTGTATGTGTTTTACTTGTTGATTCGCTGATAGTGTGTGCTTATGACCTTAATCATTAACCGTTCTGCGGCCTAGCATAGCAATAAATAGTACTTAATTATTGTTATGTGTGAACGATTATTCATCGCCTACTATGAGCTAATACTATATATATGTGACTCTTGATTCATTAAACAAAGGTTTGATTTTGGGTAGCATTTGTACATGGCTTGAACACTAAATTGTAGATAGTATAACACGAGAATTGCGAAACTCTTTTTCTACTATATGTATTCAAACAGGGTATGCTCACCAATACATTTTTGTATTGACATATACTATTTTCGTACATGTTTCAGGTTATTTATGAGATGACTTTTAAGCTTTTGGAATTTTACATAGATTTTGGATTCATTGTATTTCAGTTTAGTTGACATCTAGAATTGTTGTATTTCATTTCAATGTAATAAACTATTTAATCAATATATCAATATTTATACTTTTAGTCCATGAGCTATTGAGCAATCGTCACTACGTGACACCTCGATGTTTCCGCCATCGGTTGGGGTGTTACACTAGTGTTGCCACGGCTATAACCGAAGTTGCCACGCCAAGTAGCAGCTCACCATCATCGTTGGCTAAAACTATCAAAGAAATTTTTGCTCCTTTTGAGTTCCTTTATTCTTTTCTCACATGCTGAGAAAGCTAGCTCTAATTTGATGACATCAATATCTAACATGGGATCAACTATACCATTCACATGAAAAATGTTCTTACCATCAACACAACGTCCAACCTAAAGTAAGGAATTCACTTCACTTATATGTGACAAAAATTTATTACCTAAGCCCTCGCCTTGACTGACTCACAATTCATCAAACATCTTAGGGTTTAGTTTATAAAACCCCCAAATTAAATAGATTTTCAACGAATAAATTCGGGGTTACGATTTTAAAACCCCCTAGTCAAACAGATGAACCCGAAAGTAATTTAGTAATTAATCGACACAATAACATGTTAAACCACTGGCCACACTACCAATGACAAATCACTAGCAACGAACACCATCAACGTAAATCATAGTCAATTTAGCGGGATAAACTGGATTCGGTTGACTCTCTTTGAGTTACGACGATGTGCAATGGGTCGCGTTGATGTTTCAACGTCATCAGAGGTAGAGGATCGATGGATATGTTAGGAGGGATTTTGATTGTCGTGGTGGAAACGAAGAAATCACGTAGAAATACAAATGATAACTTATAAGGTATGTGGTAACTGCATAGCAACTGTATGATTTTAATTTGTGAAATATCTTTTTCAGGGTTGGTATGCTCTGTAAATGATATTTTTGTTAGAAAAGAAAGTCAAAGAAAGAGGATTTTAAGGATCATATTTGACTATCATGTCCTAATTAACAGTTATTCAATAGCCCAAATATTACATCGTTTTCATTCTTTGTCATTGTAGAACTCCTATAAATTATCTTGTCTTATTCCTTGTATAAACACACATAAAACATGAAGAACAATTAAGTTCTCAATTTCAATACTGTCTAATTATCAATTTCTTTCAAAGTTCTCAATTACGATCATGTCTGATTATCAATTTCCATCATGTTATCAGAGCAATGTTTCTGATTCCTGAAACAATCTGCTCATTATCTACAATCTATCCAAAAGAAAATCCAAACTCAAACCCAAAATCCCAAAAAAAAAAAAAAAATTTAAAAAATCAGGTCCCAAAAATTCCAAAAAAAAAAAATCCACTGCTTCCCAAACTAAAAAAAAACATCGTCATCTCAAAACAAAAATACCAAAATCAAGAATCAAATTCTCAAACATGTTCAATCGATTCATAATCCCCTTCGTCTACCAAAAATACCGCTCCTTTACTGCCGGAAACAAATAAACCACCACCGGCCGCCGCGCCTATATCAATCAACACCGCACCAAAATCACAACCAGAGCGAAGAATGGTTCCTTGATCGGATTCTTTTGTTCGCTCATCATCATCTATTCATTACAAATCATCTTACAGCCACCATGTCTATTGACGGCGGCATAGCCAATCAAACCAATGAAGTTGAATTATTAAAAATGTTGAAAATGGTAGAGGAAGCAATGAAAGAAGGGAAGAATTATACACAGGCTCTTGGAGAAGTTTTGAATCGGGTCAACGGTTCCAGAGAAAAGTCAACCTATCCATGTGAGGAAGAAAGCAATGCAGGTAAAGGGTTTGAGATGTATCACTCAAGCCCTTCTTTTAGTAGTCCTTATCTTTCTTTCAATTACCATTCAAGTCCCTCTAGTTTATTTAAACCCGAATACTTTCCCATTGAATTTCAAAAGTTACTTGAAGACACCCCTCTAAATTTAGAATTGTCAAAAGAAAATATTAAAAAAGCCATTCCTACAACAGAATGTCATGCTTTTTACAAAGGCTGAATTTGAAATAATAGGAAAGGCAAATGTCACAAAACATGGTGACGGTCGTAATGGCTCTTGGATATTCGATTGTGGTGCCACAGATACTATGACATTTGACCCTTCGGATATAAAATCAAGGACAAAACCAATGAAGAATCATATCCAACCCGCCAGTGTAGAAATTATTGAAGTTAAAGGGGGAGGAACAGTTGAAGTGTCACCAACGATGAACTTGTCGAATTGTCTTTATATTCCTTCCATATCACATAAACTTTTGTCCATTAGCCATATCACAAAAGAATTAAATTGTACAGTTCTAATGCATCCTACCTTTTGCATCTTACAGGATATCAGGACGGGAGTGATCATTGGGCGTGGCACTGAACGTCAAGGGTTGTATTACGTGGATGAAGTGACTCATCAGGGGACTGTGATGTTAGCTCATGGAAGTGTTAATAGAGAAGCATGGTTATGTCATAGGAGGCTCGGACATCCATATAATGGGTATTTACATCTTTTGGTTCCAAAGTTATTTCCTTCAAAAAAACAATTTAATTTGTGAAACTACTGTTTTGCCAAAAGCCATCGACATGCCTATTTATCAAACAATACTAGAGTTGATATCCCTTTTTCGCTTATCCATTCTGATGCCTGGGGAGCCGCGAAAGTGGCAGGGGGGGCAAAACTTTCGATATTTTGTTATATTTGTTGATGATTGTACTCGGATGATGTAGATGTATTTTTTAAAACATAAATCCGAGGTCTTTGAAAAAATCACTGACTTTCATACTATGATCAAAACTCAATTTCGTAGCGTCATTCAAATTCTCTGATCAGATAATAGAGACGAGTTTGTTAATAGCTCCATGAAACTTTTCTGTAAGTCGAAAGGGATAATCCATCTAACTTCATGTCCCCACACCCCTGAACAAAATGGTGTGTCAGAACGGAAAAATCGAATCTTGTTAGAAATAACGCGCGCTCTTCTGATAGAATCCCAAGTTCCTACATCATTCTGGCCGGAAGCTTTAGCTATGGCCACATACCTCATAAATCGTCTCCCAACCAAAGCACTCCAACTCAAAACCCTAATTGAAACTCTAACCAAGTTTACCAAACTCCCACCGCTACTTACTCTTGAACCTAAGGTATTTGGTTTTTCTGTCTTTGTTCACATACCGCAAACCGACCGAAACAAACTTTGGCCATGTGCAGAAAAATGCTTTTTTGTAGGATATGGAATTACTCAAAAAGGATATCGTTGTTACAATCCAAAAACACGACACATGTATACTACAATGGACTGTGACTTACTTGAAACAGAATTTTTCTATAAGTCGCAACATAATGGTTAGGGGGAGAAGGAACATGTTGACCCATTAAGTTGGTTGGTTTGGTTACCTTCGTCAGAAGAAACCTCTCACTATGAGTCACCAAGATCCATACAACCCACGTCAGAAGAAACCTCTCACAATGAGTCACCAAAATCCACACAGCCCCAAAACCACCAGTCAGTGCTACTGAACAAGTTCCTCCTAACTTGGTACCCGAGGTAAGTGAATCCCCTATTCTTGAATCTCCCATACTTGAACAAATTATTAGTTCTTCGACTGCTCCTAATCATGATGTTCAGCAAACAGTAGTTGAACAAGAGGAACAAACAACTGACAACATTGAGCAAGTACACAAGAAACAACTAATCATTATGTGCTACCCCCAATGGTAAACAAAGGAGTTCCTCCCAAATGATATTCTCCAGAAAAAGAGTCTCGAAGCTCTGGATATCACGTGGCAAACATTGCCAAAGGAAATTTATCCAAAAAAGCTAGGGCGTTTGACTTCTCGTTATGCTTTGAAGAAATTCAGGCCACTATTGAAGAAGCCTTAACATCAAAAGTGTGGAAGGATACAATGGAGACAGAGATGGAAGCTCTGATTAAAAATGACACATGGGAAAAGGCAAGCTTCCAATAGGAAAGAAACCCGTAGGATGTCGTTGGGTGTTTTCTATTAAACACAAACCTGATGGTACCATTAAAAGGTATAAAGCCCGACTGGTGGCCAAAGGGTACACTTAAACTCACGGGATTGATTGCTCAAAAACTTTCTCTCCAATAGCAAAACTCGACACAATTAGAGTTCTTCTTTCAATTGTGGCCAACAGGGATTAGCCACTTCACCGGTTTGATATGAAGAATGCTTTCGTACACGGAGAATTGAAGGAGGAGGTTTATATGGCAGCCCCACCAGGTTTCACTGGAGATTTCAAAGCAGGAGAAGTATGTCGATTCAAAAAGTCGATATATGGGCTCAAACAATCTCCTAGGGCCTGGTTTGGTAGATTTACACTTGCCATGAAAAAAAAATGGATTTAAATAAAGCCACTCTAGTCATACCTTGTTTCTAAAACAAAGAGGTAGTCTTGTGACATGCTTAATTATTTATGTTGATGACATGATAATCACAGGGAACGATGAAGAAGAAATGTCAAAGCTGAAGGAAAATTTATTTACAGAATTCGAAATGAAAGATCTAGGGAGACTAAAGTATTTTCTCAGAATTGAAGTGTTAAGATCTAAGCAAGGGATATTCATCCGTCAAAAGAAATATATCCTTGACTTGTTAGCTGAAACTGGAATGGTTGAATGCAAACTCGCGGACACTGTGATGGTTGTGAACCATCGACTGCATATGGAAGAAGAAACTAAACTTGCAGATTAAGAGAGATATCAACGAATGGTAGGGAAATTAATATATCTTTCCCATACTTGTCCAGATATAGCATACGTTGTAAGAGTGGTAAGTCAGTTTATGCACCAACCTTAAAATAACCATATGGAAGCAGTGTGGAGAATCATTAGGTATCTTAATTGTACTACTGATCATGGTGTTCTGTTCAAATCAAACGGACATTTAGAAGTCCATAGATACACAGATGCAGATTGGGCAGGAGATCAAGGTATAAGAAGATCAACTTCAGGGTACTTCACAATGGCCGGTGGAAATGTGGTTACATGGAGAAGCAAGAAACAAAAGGTTGTTGCCTTCTCAAGCGCGGAAGCTGAGTTTTGGGGAATTGCTCGAGGTCTGGCAAAAGTGTTATTGATAAGAAAACTCCTAACTGAGATCGGGTTCCCTACGACCAAAAGGATTGAAATCATGTGTGATAATAAAACTGCTATACAAATCTCAGAAAACCCAGTTCAACATGATCGAACAAAACACGTTGAAGTCGATAGACATTTTATCAAAGAAAAGATAGAAGCAGGCATAATTGTCCTTCCGTTTGTTCAATCAAGGGACCAACTAGCAGACATACTAACAAAAGCAGTCAGCGGGAGGATCTTCAGTGAATGTCTAAGCAAGTTGAGTTTTGGGAATCCCACAACTCGACTTGAGGGGGAGTGTTAGAAAGGAAAGTCGAAGACCGAGGATTTTAAGGACTAGATTTGACTATCATGTCCTAATTGACAGCTAGAAGTTCTACAATCAAGACTAATTGACACCTATTCAACAACCCAAATATTACATCGTTTTCATTCTTTGTCATTGTAGAACTCCTATAAATTGTCTTGTCTTGTTCCTTGTATAAACAAACAAAAAACATGAAGAACAATTAAGTTCTCAATTTCTATCTTGTCTAATTATCAATTTCTTTCAAAGTTCTCAATTATCTGATTATCAATTTCCATCATTTTTTACACTAAAATCAAAATCGTTCTAACATTCAATTTCTTACACTTTTTGAAAACTTCAAATTCTAATCATCAATAAAATAATTAAACGACTAAAGATTTATATTTTAATATATGGCTGTGTTAACTAAAAACTACTATTGAATTTGAAAACATTATTAAAGTCATCTATAGTTTTAGGTTGCTATACTCTAAAATGCAAACTCGATTTTGTACTATTTTAAAGAACATTTTCAAAAAAATAAGAAAATAAATAACTCGTAATGTAAGATACTCTCTCTCATTGGACTTGCATTTCCCTCTTTTGAGACTCGTTGACCAAACCATTATCAATATCAAAAGTCAAAACACATTTCCACGATTCTTTTCAATTTGGGCCATTTACTAGAATCATTCAACCCATTTTATTCCAATTATAATTATGAACGGAGGTACATGTATCCCTGCACAATTTACATGTTGGTCCAATGGAATTTGGGTGTAATGTAATGGTGGTAGATTTGTGTAGCCATCACTGTTTCAATCATAGTGGGAAAAAGATTTGGTCCACAGTACGTGTTAGAAGTGGGTTGGGTTTATCTTCCTTTTGTTATTAAAACAACAAGAAAAAGAAATATACAAAATAATTATATTTTTTTTTAGTTTATTTTAATTTTAACATCTTAAATTAAAAGATATGATTTAAATAATTAGCGTACACAAAAAAAAAAATAGTGACTTACTTTTTTCGTTGATGTAGTTTTTTCCGGTTTTCGGTAGTCTCTATCTTGGAGTCTATCGGCCGGGTTGTGTTTTAATGAAAGTTGCCTTCCAAAAAAAAAAAAACTTACTTTTTTAGGTTTTAAGTTTTTATGTGTTGTACATAGACAAATGTTAATGTTTATTACTATTCACCACCCTAACTAAAGCATAAACAAAGTAAAGATTAATTATGTGAGATGCTAAATTAGGTTAGGTATAACAAAAAAGATTTGACAAGTTGACTTCAATGAGTAAGATTAACCTTTTCTTTTCATCTTTTGCTTTTATTCTTACCTTTTGAACATGACCTAATGAAAATGTATTAAATTGGTAACTATTTGTAAAAGGTTAATAATAAAAGAGGATTGATTAATTCACATATTCCAACCCTAGTACAAAGTATAAAAATACTTTTCTTAATTATAAACCCTAATAACGATTTTTTTTAAATACCCCCTCCTCCGATGAGACAATCCGAGTGATTGAAATCAGATAAAAAAATTAAAGCACCAAATAGTAAAATAATAAACATAAAAAACACGAAAAGAGAAAAGTAGCATGGGTTGGACAGGGACACATGCCTCATGGTCGTGATAGTGGAGAGATTGTGACCATGTGATGGATCGCGGTATGAAGACATAAGTGATAATAGGGTTGCAACGGCAAGAGGCACGATGATGATTAGGGGTGCAACCAACAAGAGCAATGATTTCATGTGATAGGTAATGGTAGCAAGATGATCAGTAGAGGCAAATTGCATCTATGACTACAGAAAACAAATAAATTATAATATTTATATGTTATAATCCACCCATGTGGCAAGAGAAGAGGGTGATGCGTAGAACTCTCTCAACCTTTTTTTTTAAATTTACATTATCTATGTTACCTTATTAAGGAGGAGAGATGACTACATTAGTAATTTACTATGTTTTTTAAGATGGCATATGAAAAGTTTTGTGCTTTACACCCAAAATGTCATGAAATTTTTCCCAATAATGCCCTTCTATGCAAAATCCTCTTGTACATCCCCTCTCCTACTTGTTATTTATTACATGGAGCAACTTTGGTGAATTCATATGTGTGTATGTCACGTATGAAACAAAACGTAAAGTTATTTGGCAAAGTTGTATGAAACAAAACGTAAAGTTATTTGGCAAAGTTGTTTGTATCATTTAATAGTATATATCGTTAAGTGGTAGGCGTGACCAAAGTGTTACGTGTGAGGTAGTGTAGTCTTGAGAATAAATGTATTATGGAACTAACCTTACGAGTTGTTGAATGGATTATTACTAGAATCCACCTAAAATCAATTTATTTCAATAATTCGTACGGATGTTATTATACTTTAGTTGAGATAAGAATAATTATCTTATGTTGTTACAAGTATTTGTTATTTAATATATCATTTAAATAAAAAGTTTTCGATGAATTTTAGGTCTTAATGAATTAATACAATTTGATGTAGTTTTTAGACCCGCCGCAACGCGCGGGTTACCAACTAGTAAATTATAAATTATAAATTTCATAAAGTTGTGGTTAACTTATAAAAAAATCACCAAACTCCAAAGTTCACCAAAATGGGCTTTGTTGACTTCTATTTTAGGTGTGTTTGTTTTTTCACATTATGTATTTAGTCAAACCCTTGAGTAGAAGGGCATATACCTTTCTAGAATGTCCCTTAAACTTAGGGCAACCTCTGAATGTGGGCCTAGCCATTCAAAAGATCTTTGGGCCGCTAGAAAATCTTACTTCTTTTGCTACAAGTGTTTGATGGGGGCCACACCCACTCTTTAGTTTTCCATAATGTTGGTACTTAAGGAGGAGATAACAATAACATTAGTCAATTGATACGATAACAATGTTTCTAGGTACAATACATAAAAGTTAAATACGAGGAAGATGTTGATTGAGGACATCTCAACCTACTCCAACATTTTCATCTTGTACGATATTCTTCTTATGTTATTTTGTTCCTAACCCATATTCATTTATTATTTATATATATAGGTCGTTCTTATAAAACATCTAAATGCTTTTTACCTTTTCTTCTAAATTAAAAGAGTATACATGCAAATTTCGCACCCCTCTATACTTATAGTTGATCTCTTCTTTTGAATTCCTTGATGTTCTTCATGATTAATTCATTTATATCAAATATTCTAAACACTGATATACCATTCAATCCGGTCTATGGATTCTTCAAGGCTTAAAAAAAAGTCACGACTTGATTACTTAATTATTTGTGGTACACAATTTCCACTAATGGACTGATGAAGATGAAAACAAATAAGAAATCTGAAGAAGATGGTGAACCAAACCGATTGATGTATTTGTACGCTTTGAACAAAGAGGGAATCATAAAATTCACCGATAATAGACTATGTAAGAAATCATTAGAATCGCTAGTAAATACATGTATTCATCAATGTATAAACCATTTCTGAATAGGGATTTGAGGATGTCATTCAAACCCGAACTCGATGGGTAAACTCAAAACCCAACACATATAGGGCGGGTGGACTCAGATAATTGGGTATGAGATTTGTTTTATTTTTTCACGGGTTTGAGTCTTTGAGATTTAGTGATATACCCATTTACCTGACCCAGCTCCCCAATAAACTATACCTATTTACCCGATTATGTACCCGATATAATTTCTTTTATTTTCTTAAATATGTATGCATAATTGGCATGTACTATTTTTTGTTATCTATGCATTTGAGTGTTTTTATATATGTTTAGATATTTTGTTTATATACATTTAAGAATGTTCAACGAATCTAATAACGAATTCTCAAATTAATCGAATTGGATTTTTTTTATTTTTTTACATGACTTCGTATTCGATTAAGATTTGATTTATTCAATTAATACTGGACACTCGAATTCGAATAAATTCGATTTAATTCAAATTCACCATAAATAATATATTTTTTTACATTTAATTATTAAACTACCACAAACTCAGTATTTTTAACATATAAAATACTAATCTACAAAATTAATAAACAATATCAAATACATGAATGCTAAATTAGTAGTGACTATGGTCTTTTAGAGTTTTGTGATACATAAGATAAATATGTAAAATAAGATTATAGTGAAAATAGTAGAGACTATGGCCTTTTAGAGTTTGACTCAAATTTAGAAGCTTTTTTTTTTTTTTCCTAAATGTATGTGTGTGTATTAATGGAAGTATAGATTTAAAGACATACAAACAGTTTTTTCGTACGAACTGTACGAATTGAAGGAAAACACACGCGGCCGTTTATAACTATAGTAATTATATAATTACTCTAGTTATAAACGGTCCGCGTGTTTTTTCCTTCAATTCGTACAGTTCGTACCGAAAAGTTGTTTGTACGTGAACCTACCCCTAGATTTAAAAATATATATATGTATAATTTGAATTCAAATTTTGAATCAAATCGAATTTAAAATCATAAATTCGTATTTGATTCATATTCTATTAATTGGACTCGAATTTGGATTCTTTGATAGCAGATCGAATTCTTGATAATCGAATCGAACTGAGTAATTGGTTAGTAATTACTCAATAAATACCCGACAGGTTCTGGTCCGAATATATCCAGTGGGATTATTTTAATATTAACAGGTTTACCTGAAAACCCGCGAGTCGATGGGTAATTACCCAATAAAAATCCGACAGGTTTGATATGGGTTAAGGACAAGCATAACTAATCGGATTTGGGGTTAGGATTACCTAAACCCGTCCTAAGTCAGACCCTTTGTCATCCCTATTTCTGAAACGTTAATGCATATTCTTACACTTGCCCAATTTCATTTAAATCCATCAATTGTGTGTGACAAATACACACCCTTAGGTGGCAACAAGAGTATAAGAAAGCAAATCAAAAGGATGGGCCACTTTGACATTTGGGCCAAAAGTCAAAAAGGAATAAACACAACATGTGTTTCCTAGATAACCACTTATTCACCTTTTACTTTGTATATATAGTTAAATCCCATAAGCCCAAAGTCAAACCACCCTTAAGCCACACGCTTTCTCCAAAGTCAACCCTTTTGTGGCGGCTCACCTTCCATCCTACAACACGCCACTTTGTTTCCACACAAAACACTAATAATGGATGATGATGAATGGGATTTGCAAGCTGTTGTTAGGAGTTGCAACACCATATCGACCGATGCCACCACTGCAGCCTATGGTACAAACACATCTACAACACATATTGATGATTATGATGATGAGTTTGATGTCATGGGAAGTGTACCATGTAGCAATGCAATGGATATGTTTGGGCACTCGACTTATGGTGAAAACGCGTGGGAGGGGTTAGAGGAGGTGTATAAAGAAGGGTGTTCTCAACGTTTAAATGTGGCTGGCGCCACCACCACCACCACCGCGCATGTTTCTATTGGTGATGAGCCACTACATGAGATGTTGAATGGTGGTGATTCAACTTCCACTGAAACTCCAAGTAGAAAAAGGTAAATAGTTTTTGTTTAAATAAGATATTATTTGTAATATGGATTTAACACTTTGGCTAAATGACCCGCTATATATAAGTGCTTGTGCATTGGCGGAGCTTCTCTTGGGGCAGATCACCATCAATTTTTTTCGCTTCATAGTGTAAATTTTACTGAAAAATTTTATATGTATTGAACCCCCTATAGCTTTTTCGTTCAAGATTCGCTAATGGGCGTGTGACACTTTTTAATGGGCTTATGACACTTTTATAAGGGTGTATAGAAGATATATACAATGAATAAGTGATGAAAAGATAGGATGATTGATGTAATTAGGAATGGGTACATTCAATGAAAAATAAAAGGAATGGGGTACGTTTTAAAATCCAGATTTAATTGAAAAAAATGTTGGGTTTTGAAGGAAAAACCAGCAGAAAAAGGTGGTGGTTGAGTTGACACAAGAGGAATTGTGTAGTGATATATGGGCATGGAGGAAATATGGTCAAAAACCCATCAAAGGCTCTCCATTTCCCAGGTTCTTTCTATTTCATCTTCTTATTTTTGTGGCCGGTATAAATATAAATATGCTATAAGTAAATATATTTATATGTGTATAATATGTAAATATATTTATGCTCTTCATTTTTATGGTTAGTTGATTATTTACTTATTCAATAGATACACAAATAGTAAAGGTAAAAGAAGATGTAATGGTCAACTTATAATATGTAAATAGCTAGTTTGTAAGTTATTATTTTATTTAATTAAGCTAATTTGATTCTTATATTTCGGTAAAATAGTAACATATTTGTTTTCTGATAATAACTTTTAATGTATAAACCGGACCAGTAATTGAACCTAAGGGTGGACGAGGCACCCTTGGTACCCATGCCTGGTAACGCCGCCGTCGATGCCACGGGTACCGTTTGCGAGTTGGGGATTCGGGTATTACTCACCCTAATTACTAAAACAGTTATACAATGTTTAAGCATATAACTAGTAATATTTAAAACCGGATTGGTAATTAAACCTAAATTACTAAAATAATTGGACATTATTTTAACATAACTATCTTAACAGCTAATGTTACCTTACTATATTTTACACCAAATACGTTTTTGTCTAGATTTGAATTTAAGACCTTCTAAAAGGCATAATTGTTTGAAAACCAAACCGGTAATTGAAAGTTAAAACTATACTTTGTTGAGATCCGACAAAATATGATGATTAGAATTTTAAGAATAATGATGAGATTTGTCCACGTAAAAATTACACCCAACATAAAATGACAACCATCGTCGGATGATATTTCAAAATCGATACTGTTGGTATTGGACCAATTACCAAAGTGCATTCTAAGCACTAGTGATTGGGGCGTGTCTGCATGGGCAACCAAGTCTTGCGGCAACTATTTGATTATATATATAATATACCATGATGAACAATTGAACATATATCATGCACTAGCATCATGGTGTTATTGACAATGATTGTTGATTGATAGAGGCGGTTTAATAGAAGGTAAACCGCATAAAAAAATGGTGTGTCAATTGTCAAACTTTTTTTATATATGTAAAAATCTTTATAGGTTTTCCTGCATATTGGGAATGCTTACTCAATGAGTCATGCAATTGTAACATGTAATATGCATTGACACATCAATGTTCGTGTTCTTGGTGATGTGTCATGCCATGGGTTTCAGCATATCATCAAAATGTGATATGACGGTCCATGCATATCGGTGTGTCATCAGAAAGTGAGATGACGTGACATGTCATGTCATGTGTTACATCACATCGTCAAAATGATTATTAATCTGTGCTAAAAAATTAAAATAAATGATAATGAAAAAGAAAAAGGAAATGGTGACATTTATATTGAGATATCTAGGTAAAGGAATTTTTGTAATTACTTTAGTCCAAGGTAATATAATATTTGTTTTGACAAATTTCTAGTCATTGAATATATATTATATATATTATTCACAAATGCTTTGTTTCTGTTTGTGTGTTTAGAAATTATTATAAGTGTAGCACAACGAAAGCTTGTGGGGCAAGGAAACAAGTAGAGCAAAGCCACATGGATCCAACCATTTTTATTGTGTCATATTCAGGTGAACACATACACCCTCCACCCACCCATCGGAGTCCTCTTGCCGGCAGCACTAGGAGTACAAAATTCGCGATGCCTAACATACCAGCCATCACGGAGGATACAACCCATTCCTGAACCCTAGTTGGTGGTGGTGATTGCGGCGACAATGATCATGAGATCTAGTTGATAGCATGTGTTTTTAGTTAAAAATTTGCATCTGGTTTAAGGACTTGAGAGGTTTTAAACAATTTTAGAGGTTTAGATCTTATATGCTTTGCAAGTTTATATCTCAAAAGTAAAATTGTTTGAAAAATAAAATAAAATAATACAAATATTTGAATATACTTGTTTGACCATTTTACCTATAATATTGTTGAAGTGTCATGAGAAGTAAAATTGAGTGACAAAGTGCTAAAGTCAGGATGTTTGGGATTGCGTTTTAAATCTAATTTTTAGATTATTGAGTTTTGAAAATGCATATAATAAGTTTTTAGTGTTTAGGATTGCGTTTTGAAAACGCAGATAATCAGTTTTTTAGGCTACCAAAACGCAATAATCTATAAGCAGCTCCACCTCTGCTTTTCCAAAATATATAATCTGTTTTGAATAATCAATCTCAAACACCCCTAAGTGTATGAAAATATTATACACAATATATTAATTTCAAACATCTCCATTAACAGTAAATGGCACATTTTTTTACCGTTTTTACTAACTTTTTTTTCGCCTTTTTGATTATCTCACCTCTCAACTATGAAACGTTTATGTTTTGTTGTAAAATACACAATTTATTAATTTCAAACATCTCCATGAATAGTAAATGACACATTTTTTTTTTATGTTTTAACAACTTTTTTCGTCTTTTTGTGTACCTCACCTATCAACTTTAAAACGTGTATGTTTCAATGTAAACTTTTTTCATAATGAGTCGGGTGCTTATTTTATGTTTGATCAATTTATGTTTCTTCTTTTTTTTAACCAATTTACTTTTGTACCCTAACTTTTAATGAAGTTATCATATAACTCTTAAACTTCAAATGTCAGTTTGAATTCGACCTTGTCTACGTTTTGCATTACATGAGTCACTTGGTGTTTAAGCTGAATCTCGACGCTTGTCTAGCAAATCTAAGTTCATTCTCAGTTCTTTGTCGTTATCAGTTTGTTGCGCTAACAAAATCCTTGGGGATGGGTATGTTACTTCTGTGAGAATGACCGCTTCAGTTCCATATGTTAGACTGAATGGTGTTTCCCCATTGCTTGTTTTTGGAAGGGTGCGGTGAGCCCACAGAACATGAGGTAACTCGTTAACCCACCCATTTCTTTTGGTCCGCAAACGGGTTTTAATGCCTTCAACAATACTTCGGTTTGCGCGTTCCACTTGGCCATTGCCTTGAAGGTGGGCAACTGAAGGGAAGATTTGTCTGATTTTCATGGAAGAAAGCCATTCTTGCAAATGTTGATCCGCAAACTGTGTGCCATTGTCACTTACAATTTCCAGTGGCAGGCCGAATCTGCATATAATGAATTCCCATATGAATTTTTTATTGTTGCGCCCATCGATTGTGGCCAATGTTTTGGCTTCTACCCATTTGGTGAAGTAATCGATGGCAACCACTAGGTATTTTACGTTACCCGGCGCTGTGGGGAAGGGTCCCACTAGATCAATGGCCCATTTTTGGAATGGCCATGCTGCAGTGATTGGGACCAAGTTGTTTTTTGGTCTGAGTGTTCCGGGTGCGTGTCGCTGGCAAGCGTCGCATCTGCGCAATTCTTTTAATGCATCGAGGTGCATTCCAGGCCAAAAATATCCCGCGTTCATGAGTTTTGCTACGACCATCCTAGGTCCTGCGTGCATTCCGCAGGTACCTTTGTGGATATCCCTTATCAAGTACGTGGCTTCCGCGGAATCTACACATCGTAGCAGTGGTCCGAGATAAGATCGTCGGTATAAGGTACCGTCGACGACCTCATAATGTAGGGCCTTGTGTTGTAGTTTCCTTGCTTCTGCTTTGTTTGATGGGAGGATCCCTTTGGCCAGGATGGCCATTATAGGGGTGATCCAAGATTCTTTTCCTGTCTGGACCACGTTTACTTGTCACACCCTCAAAATCCACTTGCGGAGTTTTACCGCGAGGCGCATGACAAACCAGGATCCAAACCAACGATCACAATAAACAAGTCTAAAATGAACATAATGCAATTTCAAAACAATGTTTTAAATCCCCGTTTACAGCGGAAGCTTATTCAAAACAATATTCAATAGTAAACCAAATGTTCAACGTTTGTAAGACCATGCAACCCTAACTAGACGCCGTGCAGACGCGTGCGCCCTAGTCCAGTCGTGCTACCTTAGCGACCTGAGAAAACATGTAAAAGTTTACGTCAGCACAAAAATGCTGGTGAGTTTACAGGTTTTGTAATCCAAGTACCAAGTCAACCTGTCCATACTATAACAAATCGAAAACCAGTGTACGCTAGCTAGGCGTATGTTTTGTTACTACCACGATTGGAAAACCATTACTAACTCGTAAACCAAATGTATGCCCGATGTAGTAACCCTGTTGTTCCTGTTGTTCCTGTTTGAGACAATATGCACCCGCCGACCCTCCAAGTCGACGAGCGGGGTTGGTCACTCCCAATAGCGCTATTCACATTTCCCCGTTGTGCAAACCCGCACATTCATGGTTCCCCCCGGGACTTCCAAAGATCGTGTAGTACACAATAGAAACCCATAGTATGACAGTAGTTACCAAATAATCGTTTTAACACATCTTTTCTCCTCCGAAAATGTGAAACCAGTTTAAAAGAGGGGCCGTAAACTCACCTTAAGTTGCGTTACTTCGTAATACGAATAACTCAGCAGCTATGCTAGCCCCGTAAAGCGGCGACCTAACATATGACAGTTACAAGCACTTAGACCAATAACCCGCAGGTTAGTTAGTCCCTAGATGTCCAGACCATAACCAAGTTCGTTTGAAAACACCGTGACTGTTTAACTGACCCCAAAGTACAAGACTCGACATCCCATTGGTGACCCGAGACTCCCCGTGTTATGTTTACGCTCTCAAACATGCAATCATGCAATCACACTTAACATACGTTAACGCACAACAAGTTATAGCACATAGCTCACGTATCACCGAATTACATCCAAACATATGTTACCAAGTTATTAGATATGTTACGAGGTTCCTAGCATGTTCCTACATGTCAAATCGGGTCTCGGAATGCTAATTTATACTTATAGCAGCAGTACACGCGATTAGGAAAAGTCAACTAGCATTTAGGTTGGTCAACTGGCATTTAGGAAGGCTAATCGCATGTAACTACTAGCATTTAGGGCTAATCGCATGTAACTACTAGAATTTAGGGCTGATTGCATGTAACTACTAGCATTTAGGGCTGATTGCATGTAACTACTAGCATTTAGGGCTGATTGCATGTAACTACTAGCATTTAACCCTCTACTCGCATGAACATAGGCGATTAGGGACTCCTTATAGGCGATTGGCCTCCTAATCGCCTCTAACATAGGCGATTAGGGTTGCTAATCGCCTGTAACCTTGCTGTTCCGGTTTTT
The DNA here is from genome assembly GCA_030844895.1 of Ambrosia x helenae. Lineage (NCBI taxonomy): Eukaryota > Viridiplantae > Streptophyta > Magnoliopsida > Asterales > Asteraceae > Ambrosia > Ambrosia x helenae. The sequence continues at coordinate 70,707,634 of CM061225.1, forward strand.
CGCGCGTTTAACGCTCCAAATCAGATCCAGAACGTGTGTAACCATCCAATATCATCCCAAACACTATCCTAAACATGTTTCAACTAAAATCCTTCGTTTTGCCTCGTATTATCAGCCCTGCATGCAATCACGTAATCCAAACACCATTCACGTAGCAGGCAACATCACCCTAACATGCGTAACTATAACCCTAATAATCAATTACTCAGATTTCATTAACATAACATCAATATTATTCTGATCTAACATAATAACATGTCATTCATTCATCTTGAATCATAAAAACCCTAGCTTTCTAATCATAAACACACATAACACATGTATACTAGTTAGAATCTGATTATCAACACTTATTAACGATTTTCAGAAAGCTTTTTCGTTTTAGAACAGGTCTGGACCATTAGGGATTGATTAAAAACGTTTATAAAAATTGCATGGATGGAAACCAAACCTTAGATTTGTGAAAGGATGATGATTTGAGCTTGAAACCTTGTGTTTTGATCAAAAATCGCGTTCCAGAGGTTGTGTGTGTGTTGGGGCGGGTTATGGGACGACTAGGGTTTGTATAATGAAGTTTAGGAGGTCAAGTATGGTATTTATAGTCGTTTTTAGTCGTCCAGCCCGTAACTAGCGAATGTGCAGCCTTTACACGCGATTAGGGATCCTAATCGCATGTAAGTTCATGCAATTGGAGCCTAATCGCATGAACAGTCATGCATTTGGTCCCCTACTCGCCCCTAAAGTGCCTACTCGCCTCCCTTATAGGCGATTAGGCCTCCCTAATTGCCTATAGGGGCTAGTTTTGTGTGTTTTGCGCGTTAAACCCCGTTTTAACATATGTTAACACATATTCACATACAGACAAGTCACATAATGATTGTAAACACATAACACTTGTAAATACACATATTCACACTCGTTCACCAATTCCCAGGACTCGAGACTTGTATGTTCCGTATGCCCTGACGATCCTACAATCGTCACCGTTTGTACACTTGGTTAAGGACTGACATCTAACGAACCTCTAGACCAACATCCAATGATCTTCTAGACTAAACCGATAGTTCCCGAACCATAACACGACTTAACTAACCCAGTTAAGTACAATATACGCGTGACTCGCTAAGGTAGACTTTCATCTAGACAACGTTGTTAACCAGAATTTGTCGGGTGTCACAACTTGCTTTTGTGGTACAGATGGCTTGGTCAACACCTCAACTCGTACGTCTTTTGCCATATGGTCAAACGCGGTTGACGCCATTTTGCTCAAAGCATCTGCTGGCTTGTTTTGGCTTTTACGTACGTGGATAACTTTGCAGTGGAGGAAGCTATTCATCAGTTCTTTGGTGTGCTGTAAGTATAATATCATGGAGGGATCTCTTGCTTCATATGAGCCATCGATGTGATTAGCAACTAACATTGAGTCGACATGGGCCTCAATGTATTGTGCTCCCATCTTTTTGGCAATGCGTAAGCCTGCTATCAGTGCTTCATACTCTGCCTCGTTGTTAGTTGTTTGAAAATCGAGCCTTATTGCGTAGGTGTACTCTTTATCTTCTGGAGTTATCAGATGTAACCCCGCACCGGCTCCTTCATCATTACAAGCACCGTCAGTGAATAACTTACACTTTTGAGTTTCGTCAGGAGGAGTTGATTTTGATGACGCCTCGTTTGCGCATTCTTCAACTTTATCCGCTGGGACTTCCGCAATAAATCTGGCAAAATTTGTCCTTTGAAAGAAGGTCTTGCCTTGTATGTGATCGAGTGTTCACCCAATTCGATTGCCCATTTGGCCAATCGTCCAGAAAGTTCTGGCTTGCGCAAGATATCGTTGATGCGGAAGTCTGTGAGGACATTGATTAGATGCCCTTGGAAGTACCTGCGCAGTCTTCGAGATGCGTGGACCAGCACAAGAACCAATTTCTCCATCGTGGAGTAGCGAGTTTCGGCGTCCAGCAATGTGCGGCTGACATAGTAGATTGGGGTTTGTACCCCTTTCCTGTCAACCATGAGTACTGCGCCAACTGCCTTGTCAGTGACGACAAGTACATGGTAAGAGGCTCTTTGGGTAGCGGAGCGGTGAGTGTTGGCAGATTGCTCAGACACTTCTTCATTTCTTGGAAGGCCATTTCCGCTTCCGTGGTCCACTGAAAGTTGGATTTCTTCAAGCAATTCTTCAGTGTGTCCACAAAGGGAAAGATTTAGACGCGTAGTTTGACAGGAATCTGTTCAAAGCTACCAGGCGCCCCATTAATGTTTGGACTTCTTTGACTGAAGATAGAGATGGCATGCGTTCGATTGCTTGTACTTTGTTTGGATTGGGGTGGAATCCGTCTTTTGTTACGATGACCCCCAAGAATTTTCCTTCTTCCATTCCGAAAGAACATTTTCCTGGGTTTAATTTCATCCGCTCACTGCGCAATTGATCAAAAGTTTGTTGGATGTCTTTTAACATCTGATCTTCCTCTCTACTTTTGATAACCAGATCATCGACGTATACTTCCAAGTTTACACCGATTTGTTGTACAAACGCGGTGTCCATTAAACGTTGATATGTTGCCCCAGCGTTTTTCAGTCCAAACGACATCTTGGTGTAGCAAAAAGTACCCATATCTGTGCGGAACGCTATCTTGTCTTCATCTTCTTTGGCCATCTGGATTTGGTGATAACCCTTGTAGGCATCCAGAAAGCATTTGAATCTATAAGGTGCTAGCGAGTCGACCTTTAAATCGATCTCAGGTAGCGGGTAACAATCTTTTGGACAAGCTTTATTCAAATCCTTGTAATCGGTGCACATGCGCCAAGTGCCATTTGATTTACCGACCATGACTGGGTTTTCTACCCAAGTTTGATACTTGCTTTTGCGAAGAATACCTGCTTTTAAGAGTTTCATCACTTGTTCATTCATCGCCTTTGTTTTCTCCGGCCCCATGCTGCGTTTCTTTTGAGCAACCGGTTCTGCATTCTTGTAAACGTTGAGTTTGTGTTCCGTGATGTGACGGGGGACGCCAACCATGTCTGCTGGCTTGAAGGCAAAAATGTTCATGTTCTTCGTTAACAGTTGCTTCAAATGTGTGCGAATGGAGTCAGAGATTACATGGCCAATGACAACTGTCTGTTCCGGGAATGCAGGGTTAATAACCCATTTTTCCGGTTTGGTTCTGAAAGTTGGTTTTGTTTGCTTTGCGGGCTTCGACACATCTGTTGTGTGACATGTTTTGTTCCCGCGGATGAATGCGACTCCTGTTCGCGTGGGGAAACCTGCCATCTGATATGGCGTGGATGCGTTGCAATTGAATTTTGCCAATCCTTCACGTCCCAGCAAGATTTCATGCGAGGAATTAATGGGAAGGACAATGAAATGACATGTTTCAGTGCGCAAGTGCTTTCCGTCTGAGAGTGTCACTGGGAACATGAGCATTCCCAGTGGGTAAATTGTTTCATGAATAAAGCCCGAGATTGGCTATGTGACTGGTATTATTCTTGCTTTGTCATCATCGTCCAGCTGGTCGAAACATTGCTGATACATGATGTCTGTGCTGCTACCCTTGTCTAAAAACATGTACCTCGTCCAGTAATGTCCGACAACGCCTGTGATAATCAGTGGAGCTTTCGACAAAGCCCCTCCCTTTACTCTTGGCATGATTACCTACTCTTCTTTCCATGAATCGTCGTTTGTATCCGTAAATGTGCGTTTGTGACTTGCGGTCCTGTGGATCATGTTGCATGCATTGCGCGATGTGTTGTACACATGATGCGCATTGAGGTTACGTATCTTCTTCTGAGGGGGTTCGTTTCCTTTAGTGTTGTCCCTTTGCTTTCTCCGCATGTTCTTCACGAGGTGTGTTAACTGCCCAAATTTTATAGCATTTTCAATTTCCATCTTCAGACTGTAACAGTTATCTGTTAGATGGCCATAGTTGATGAGCCGGTCGTCACGGTTCATACAAAACCTAATTAACCTAGGTAGATAGGATAAGTAGGGTATCAATCCTAGGAGCGTGCGGTTAGTAGATATTTCGGTTGGGAACCGGTTGGTGAGGTGGGTGTTGTGGTGGTTGTTGGTTTCGGTTTAGATGCGGTGGAGTGGGTGGTCTTCGGCTTCCACCCGAACGGTTATTTGGGTTTTCCATTTGAACGGTTCCAAAGGACAAGTTTTGATTTGGAAGTGGTGATTGGAGTGTATGTGAGTTAGAAGGAATCGGCTCCTCTAACCGGTGTTGTCGGTTTCTTCTTGCTACTCTTTCGATTTCCGGTTCGAACACTAAAGGAGATGTCCTCCCCAAATGTCTTGTACGCATGCACTACCTGTGAACTGCACAAATAACACACCCCGCGTAACAAGGAAAAATAGAGAATACAATAAAACCAACAAATAATTAAACAGGTTATCACAAAATCAACTAATCACTAAACACCAAGCGCACGAACTCCCCGGCAACGGCGCCATTTGATGAACGGTTCATACAAAACCTAATTAACCTAGGTAGATAGGATAAGTAGGGTATCAATCCAAGGAGCGTGTGGTTAGTAGATATTGTTTAGTTGATTAAACGAGTTACTTATGAAGCTTGCTAGAGAACTTACAAGGTTTGTACTTGGTTCATTTAAGAATTTGATTGAAAAGGTTTTGTTGTTATATTAAAAACTTGAATTGAATTATATGAATGAAAAATAATGTAGTTTGTAAACAATTTAATTAAAAGGATCACACCTAGGTTTCAACAACTAAAGTTTAAGGTTTTCACAAATGGGTTAAACAAATGTAGTGCAATTGGTGTTAACAGGGTGATTGTTCAATAGGCTTAGGTGTCAAGTTTCATCAACATCAAAGATGGACTAAACTACACTTCATTACCTAGAACATACAACCCTATGTTTGTATTAGAGCAAGAAAACATGTTCATGACACTAGAAATTGGCACAAGATCAATTAACTAAAATGAATTCAACATAAGATTAATCGCAATCTAATACAATGATTCAAACACACAATCACACAATTAAATAGTTAAAGAAATACCCAAATATTTAAACCCTAAAGCTTCAATTGTTTACATCCTAGGCATGATACAAAGAGACTAGCCACTCATGGCCATGGAGCGTGATTCTTCAATGATTTGGTCTTGAATCTTGAAATCTTGAATAATAGGATGAATTGGTGTTCTTCAATGATATGGAATGATAAGGGTTTTACAAGATGGAGTGGTAATAATAGAGATTAGAGAGTGGAAGATATTGTTTTTAATCCCCAAGATCCGTTTTTTTTCTTCCTCCTTTCGAGTCCTTGGTCAAATTCCCATAAAAAGCCTTCAAATCCCATAAATTTTGGTCAAAATTGGAAGACTTTGTCAGGGACCCCCGTCGCCGACGGGATTCACTGCCGTCGGCAACGCCTTAATGTAGCCGACGGGTGTTTCTGCTGTCTACGGAGCAGCCTACGGGATCCTCATGCGTCGACGATGGCCTAACATTCCGTAGCCGACGGAACCAAAATTTCAAATCACTCCATAACACCAAAATCATTCAACCTCATCATCATTCAGTCATCCTTTTCACCAAACCTTAAAACACCATTCCTAAACCTTTATCCCCAAACCTTTCCATGGCCAATTCTCCTATTATTTCCATTATTATTGAAGTTCCAATCACCATGAGCGGCTAATCACCTTTGGATTCACCCGATGTAGTGCTTGAATCGGACCCTCAGAATCTGTATGCGATCGCATGTCCTGACTATCCGTTAGTGGGATTGTTGAATAGAAATGAAATGACTCTGGAAGGAAAGCTTATCCAAAATATGTCTTTGAAGAATTTGATGGTCAGGTTGGGAGATAGGGGTCACATTAAACCTTGGGATTGTAGGGTTGTTTATTCTATACTTACTGGAGGCCCTAAGTTGTCTTTTCGGCACATTTTCATGATGAACATTTGGGACACGCGTGAGACATACGCACGGAAAATGATCCCATATGTTCGCTTGATTAACGAAATGTTGGTGGATCAAGGTTGTATTCACGCGGGGACATGTTGGGTTGATAAACCAGTGGGTAATTTCGATATAAAAAAGTTGAGGAAGTCTAGAATTCTTTATAGTATGGCGGATTACAACCACACTCTTAAAGATGAATCGACCCAGAAAACTTTTGTGGTGCGTGATGCTAATGCACCACCGATTGAGGAGGAAGAGATGAGGAGGATCCAACAAGAGGTGCCGGTTAACATCTCGCGACAGAGGACGACAGCACGGGGTAGAGGGATGACCATAGAGATGACTCGGTTGATTAATATGAATCGACCGGGAGGTTTTGAGACATGGACCTCCGCCGAACGAAACATCTTCGATAACACTACATGGACCCGATTGGAGGCTGAAGCAAGAGAGGAGAGAAGGTTGGAACATGAAAGAGAGAGAGAAAGATTGGAAGATAGGCGCTGGGGCGCGTTGGCTATGGCAGTCAAACAAAACCGGGTGAATCAGTTTGTTTTAGAGGACCAAAATCGATGCCATAGGGATTTGAGAGATGGACGGCCATATGAGCCGTATTCACCATGGGTGGATTATTCTACTATTCGGGATGCGTCACAGGAGATTCGGGATGCAGTCCAGTGGCCACAAGGGGTATCATCAAGTTATTTACCAACCCCGCCACCTCAGCCCATGGAGACGGGCTCTTCCACATCTCCATTCGAAAATTATCAAGAGATGTGGGGAGAGCTCTTGGGTTTACCATATCAACCATACCCACCAAGAGATCCGAACGAACGTTACTACCGTTAGAGGGTGAGGTATGCTTTATTGTTGTTGTTCAATTTTCTTTTCAGTTTATTTGTGTGTGGTTTTTTTTTTTTTTTTTTGTGTGTTTTTCAAAGTACATAAATAAGTGTTGTGGGTGTGTTTAACCCTCACGAGACCTCACTCGTCCTCATAATCGGAATGTCGGGAGATTTAAAGGATCTATCCCTAGTTAGTTTTTTTTATTATTATCCACGAAAAAAAAAGAGAGTTAAAAGTGTCTGGTAAGTATCTTTCAACAAATAGTAAACCAACAACCCTTAATTTCTTTTGTGAGAAGCATGCTTCTACACACTTGGGAGTTGTAGGTTCATTCACAATGGAACGGAGCATGTTGTTGAAAGCGAAGAACATGGAGCATAAAATCAAACCAGGTGCACCTCTTTTCAATTTTTTTTTAGTTCTCTAGTGGATCGTGTACTATTTTGAACTGGGTGAATGTTTGATGGGTGGTTATCGCATTCCCGTGCATGCTTTTAGTTTCTCCCTACACATTGAGGACAATACAACCTCTAAGTGTGGGGAGGGGAGAAAAGAAAAATTATGCATTTTGAATCCCACCATTTAAACACTACACATTAGGGACAATGTTGGACTTTAAGTGTGGGGATGGGGGAGAAAATTTGAAATTTAAAAAAAAAAGTCCTTGTGTAAGCATTCTAAAAACGCAAGTAACTAAGTCAACATGGGATGTACGAACCATTTTGGTCTTTTGTCATGGTCAGGTTCTGAAAAATTCGCATGATAACTCTCAACCAGTTTTGGTAAAAAGAGTTGCGGGTGGTTATTTGGGAATAGTTTGCTTGAAAAGTCAATTTATTACACACATGTCATATACCTACCCATCTTTCCATGTGAGATTTTGAGCCACCACAACATGTTACACTTTATAAAATTCTATCCATTTTGCATGTTGTGTTCCTTTGAATTGAGTGTGCCATTATAGTTGTACACGGTAGAACTTGCACCTTTAATACGTTTACCGCCCTAAACCAATTGTGAACACAAGAATGATTAAGGCATTAGGTTAAACCTTTTTATTTTTAAACCATTTTTTTATCATCCCTGACTCGTTCCAATATCCCTTAGTTTACCAATCTTGAGCCTTAAACCTTTTTCATTTGATTACCCATTTTAACCCGTTTAGCCATTTTTAATTTTAAACCCGAATGATGAAAATTCGATTTTATGATATTGCTCTGTATTGTAAATAGTTTGCAATGTTTATGATTGAAAAAAAAAGAGTGGATCTATATAAAAAAAAAAGAGAAAAAAAAGAAGCCTTAGTTAGTCGCTGAATAAAAAGGCGCCACATTGCCTTATAGTTGAGTAGTTGCTTGTTGTTTTGATTAGTTGTTTGATGTAATAAGAGTCGAATTTTCATCACCTTAGTCACTTTTAAAAATATCCCATTCCACACCCTTCGCCTAGCCACGTTACAACCCCTTTAAAGACCTTTTGAGTTGTGTTCGCTTTTGGGTAATTTGGTGAAGTGCGATTAAGTTGCAAGCATATACCAATGTGCATTATAATCGGTTTTTAGAGTACCATATATATACTAGTACATCAATACTAGTCAATTGAACCGAGTGGAGAGAATATTGTGAGGGATATGTGTGTGGTTTGTTTGCTTTAGAAGGTAGGCTAATCTTGAGTAACCACTTGAGTTTTGAAAAGAAATATTTATTGAAAGTTGGGTAGTTTTGATTGTAGAAGACATAGGAACTGGGTATGACATTAGACCTTAACTCTTTGAGAATGGGGAATGTGTTTTGTGTTTGGAATTGTGAAAGCGTAATAAATTTGCTTGAGGACAAGCAAAAAGATAAGTGTGGGGATGTGATACGCGGGTGAAAGTCTTAGTCCTTTCGTGTTTAAGATTGTATTTTTATGCAATTTTATGGTTTTGGACACACTACTTTGATAAAGTTTGCATTTTGCAGGTTTGATGAAGTTTAAGGTGTTTTCCGGAACTTAACGAGGCTTTGGGACGGAGCTAGGTGGATGCAGAATTGAAAAAGGAGCAAAAATGGATAACTTGAAATTTTGGTTCTTTTTCAATTCTGCATCCACCTAGCTCCGTCCCAAAGCCTCGTTAAGTTCCGGAAAAACACCTTAAACTTCATCAAACCTGCAAAATGCAAACTTTATCAAAGTAGTGTGTCCAAAACCATAAAATTGCATAAAAATACAATCTTAAACACGAAACGACTAAGACTTTCACCCGCGTATCAATAGTCTTCATGGTACTCGCGGTACTTAGACTTATCCACGTTCCGTCTGTCACCTCGGAGCTCTTGCGGTTTTGGGAATTGAATCTGCTCGGTTTTTAGCACTTCAGATGCTGTTTTAGACAGCGGTGTCCACTCGTAGTTTTTCTTTGAGTGCCCTTTGTGATCGCGAGGCCCTTTCGAGCTGAGCATGTTCCGTGCATCTTGCGCTGAAGAGTATTTTCCTTCTTCTGCTGCGCCGGAAGTTCTTGACCAGACGGATTGCTTTCCTTTTCCTCTATTGTTAGAGGATGGATGATAGTATGGCAGCTTCAATCACTTCGTCCCAAGCGTGTGGCACGCCTTCCTTTCCCGTCAGACACTTCATTAGGTCATCATTTCTTACCCTGTGTATGAATGCCGCACGGGTAAGTTCTTCTCCGCAACCTAATTGAAGGGCTTCTTTGTTGTATCTGACGATGTAATCTTCCAAAGATTCATTCTCATGGCACGTGCACAAGAGAATGTGCGCTTTGTCCTTCTTGTGTTTGCGCAAGTGTGAAAAGTGATTCTTGAATTTTCTTATGAGGTCATCGAAGTCTATCAGACTTTTGACAGACAGACTTTCATACCAAACCTTGGCTTCCCCTGTTAACGTTTGCACGAACAGATGACACCAGGCTTGTACAGGCCACAGCTTAGAACTACCTGCGCAGTCAAAAGCGTGTAAGTGATCGTCTGGATCACGTAAACCATCGTATTTCCCAATTGTGCTTGGGAGTTTACACTCTTGGGGCATTGGTGCTAGCGCGATGCGCTCACAGAATTTTGATCTCTCAGCGAAAGTCTTTGGCCTGTATGGCTTGTAGAGATCGTCATCTTTTGGTGCTAGGCTGCTGGCAACGAATTTAGAATGTTGTTTTCGATTAGAATCGTGATGCACCTCATTCTCTGATTCATAGCCGTCTGGTTCCTCATTCAGGTTGACGGGGTCCTGACCGTGAGTATTTCTACCACGGTCTCCACCACGTACCGCCTGACGAAGTCCCTTAGTGCGACGGCCATTGTTATTTTCCCGAGGTGATTCTGAATCATCCTCCCTTGTGTCGAAACTTAATGTCTTTTGGACATTGAGTTTAGCCTTTTCCATCACCATCTTCTGATATTCGGCAATTGTTTTTGAATTTTGCCGAGCCAACCATTCATCCGGATCGACCGGAGATTGGTTGTCTTGTTTCTTTTTTCCTCCGGCGAGTCCCCCCCGACTGGGTTGAACTGGAATGTCGAAGTTGGTTGCTTTGGAGCTACATTTTTGGTGACAGTGTTTGGTGTTACGTCTTGGATTTCATCGTTGATTGTTGCATCTACTTCAGCAGTGTTGTTGTTTGCATCTTTTGAGAAAGCCATGGTTGCTAGTTTGAAAGATGTATTAACCGTAAGGGATGGCGCCAATAAAGAAACAAATAGTCTTACCACCGGTTAGGGAGAGTAAGATTATTGTATCTACAGGGTTGATCATTCACTAGCAGCTATGGATTGAGGAACCTGCAAAGAAGAGTTGATTGTGGATGTGGAGACGACTACACGAGGTAGTAGTTTATGACAAAAACGGGGTGAATGGGGATACTGTCAAGTGTGATAGCTCTCCTGGTTGGCAGAAAGTGTCCTCTCCTACTAGGGATGTGATCCCTTTTATAGGAGAGTCCGTATGCCACCATTATCCAAGTCCTAACCGTGGTTAGGTTGTCTCCATCACCCTTAATTATGTTAGTATGGTGATATATGGAAAGCTAAATTAATGGGAATAGTGAAACATAACACAGCCTTTATTACTGAGCTTACATGATTTATGCATGGCAATTCTCCATGCATAAAATGCGCCTTTGACCAAGACTTGACCTTTGACCGGTCATTAATGTGCTTTGACTACTCCTTGCGCATAGACTTTCTCCGCGTGGCAGTGTTTTTCCGGGTTTGGGTATGCGGAATAGTGTATTCAGTACCCAATCCCATCACATCTATAGCAAAGCTAAGGTAGTGTCCGAGAAGGGTAAGATGTATACAACCTTACCTCCACCCCTAATAATAGAGAGGTTGCTTCCGGTGATACCTCCGGCTCGATGTGGTTTGGTATCAAGCCTTGGACATAAGGCACAAAACACTTAGCAATCGGGGCAAACCCGATCGGTGCATGTACCCCTTTGTCTTTTGGCTATCAACGCCACCACATGATGCATGATTAACCGTCCCTCGTTTTTAACGTTATTTTCACGAAATTAGTAAAATAACGTTAAAACTAGTGAAACTTTACTTATGCGCGCACCGTAAGTAGGGCGTCCATGAAAATCTCCAAATCAATATCTAATATTGCCACATGGTGTTATAAATCCTATTGTATGTGTGTTAGGGCCGGGCTAATATTTTGAGGGCTCGAAGTGAATAAAAAATCTGAGGTCTTATTTAGAAAAAAAAATGGGTTCTTATTTTCAATTTCTATTTGACTATGTGTGTATATATATATATATATATATATATATATATATATATATATATATAATAAACTAGTTTATTGTAACACCCCAACCGATGGCGGAAACATCGGGATGTCACGTATTGATGATTGAATTGCATAAATGATGTTGTAACATGTTTCACCCCAAAAATGGTGATAAATAGAAAAGGGGCTATGTAAAACTCACCTTGGTAAAATGTTATATCTTGAAAATAATGTGTTGCCCAAATGTGTCAAGTATCACCCTATAATAAGGTAATAAATATGTCTAAGTCTATCAAGTCTACAAATGTATAAGTTTCCAGGACTTCGAATTTGGGGATAAATACTTGTTTGATTAATATTAAAAATATTCGCTAATTGAGAGAAATTTAGTAAATAAATGACCAAAACTCTTTTTATGAAATTTAAATTTAAGATGTTCACAAGTATGTTGTTTAAAGTATAAAAATAATTTTTATAAAATTATTTTCTTTAAAATAGAATATTAATTCTATTTATAACAAATTGTCAAAATCTAACTTTAATATTTAAAAATATTAAAATTAAATAATTTTTAGTTTAAAATTCATATTTCTGTTCTAAATGATCAGAAATAATTTGTATAAAATTTTGGTGCAAAAATATTAAAAATTGGATTTATTATGATTTAATTATGATTAAAACTAACAAAAATTGATTAAAAATATAAAATAAATGATTTTTCAGAAATAAAAATCATTTCTGAAAAGCTTAATGTTATAAAAACTAAGGATAATTTTTGTGGAAATTAATAAGATCGTTTTGATATTTTTATAGATTTTTATAAATAAAATAATAAAAATTATTTCTGAAATGTATATTGTTACACAAGTTTAGAATAATTTTTGTTAGTTTTAATCATAATTAATTCATAATAAATTCATTTTACAATATTTTTGTACCAAAATTTTACATAAATTATTTCTATTCATTTGGAACAGAAATACAATTTTTAATTCAAGAATTCTTTAATTTTAATATTTTTAGATATTAAAATCATATTTTGACAATTTGAAATAATTGGATTAAATATTCTATTTTCAAGAAAATTATTTTATAAAAATTATTTTCATACTTAAAACCTTATGTTGTGACTATATTCAACTTAAAATTTTACAAAGAGACTTTTACTTATTTATTCATTAAATTTCTTATATTTAACAAACAAATTGTTTATTAATCAAATAAACGTTTATCCCCAATTCGAAACCCTAGAAATACATGTATCTTAGAGTTATTTCCCTCACACATTATCAAATACTTTAGGTTGATCATTTGGGAGTAATCTCAATTCATATCTCGTTGTCCAGTTAAATCTCAAACTATTACGTGAACTGTGAGTATTCCTACCCCTTTTTGCTTTTATACATTTTGGGGTGTTACATGTACACTATTACAAATTTCAAATACAAGTTTACATTTTCACAATACAATTCTAGTACTATGTGCATTGCTTACAACGTGCTTTATGCTTAGACAATACATGTGGAATACATTTGTACTTAGTGAAATCATTAACATGGTACAAGCCGACCTTAACATTGGATAGCGCTATTGGATTGACAACCCGCCTAGGTTGATTCTCCCCCTTTTTCATCGGAGAATCCGTGGCCAGTGTTAAGTTATCATCCATTTATTGGTTGAGTACACTACAGTTCATACAGTACATTATACAGTCGCAGGGTTGATTTCGCTCATTTGTATGATACATAGTTTACATATTTGCACTGTAGCTTGCACTTGAATTGTATAACTTTTTAACCTACTATACATATCAAAACTAGGAATGCTCACCAACATTTCATATGTTGACCAAATCTATTTTGTACATGTTTCAGGTGCAGTTTGATCTAGTGCTTTAACAAGAGACATTTAGTGCTTTATTTTAATTCAGTTATTTCAATATTTACATTTCATTTAGACAATGTATTTCCATTTCCATGTAAGACAATTTTGGTTTATTCAATAATATTTACATTTTAGTACCATGAGCTTTTGAACAATCGTCACTACGTGGCACCTCGATGATTCCGCCATCGGTTGGGGTGTTACATTTATACACCGGGAGCATTACGGGGTTAACAAATTTAAGTAAGGCTAATAAAATTAGAAGTATCTATACTATAAAAAGACATCTATGTATCACCTTACATAGTCTAGATACTTTTTTATTATAAGTCGGCTTGTTATAATAAAATTAGAAGTACATAAATCAAAGTCTATTAACAATTGAAATTTAAATTAAATGTTGGTAAAGTAGATGTATTCTTCTCAAATTTGAATAATTCATCGTATTTGAAGTCAAATCTGGTTTTATATCTGAAAATAAAGTCAAGCAATTTTTTATTAAATAAAAAAAAGAGTTCATACCTTATCAAAATCAGTTGCCATGCCAATAGGTGCTGACAATGCTTTCTAAGTTTGTTTCATGTTCTCTGTTTGCATTAATTCCAAAAGCAATGTAAACCAACTCATGTAGTTGAAGAAGACTTTAAATTAACATTAGTAATTAAACGTCAACATAACTAATAGATATTTAGTATTTTATGGTTATGAATTTTCATATATAAAATTCTACCTCGAATGTTTTGTTAAAATGCGGTTGTGTGATTTTTCATGTTGGATTATTGTCACTTTAGGTCCCTAAAGTTATAATTAAATTATTAGAAAAAAATCGTGAATGTTACAGTCTCCCTACTTTAGGAAATTTCGTCTTGAATTTTTTTTACAGGAAAACTATTAAATTTAGTTTGAAGGAACGGTTAAAATATTGCTAAAATTTTCTGATTGGTTAGGAAAACGCGAGGCTTGAGAAAATTAAAAATTGTCTGGTAAGCGTTTTAAAAAGTTTTAATTAGGTTTACTCAAACACACCAGTAAGCGATTAAATGGCTTCATTTAAGGAGATCAAAAGACTTGGAATACCAAAGTATCAAAGTTGATTTTTTTTGTTTAAAATCTACCAAGACGACCGAAGTTGACTGTGATGGAGTGACTGATTAAGATTACTCAAGATTAGAAAGAATGGTAAGAACTTTGTAGAGACTATCACCATACTCGGAGAGTAGAGGTTGAAGTCATCACATCATTTAGGTTTAGGTTTGAAATAAAATTCTAGACTAAGGACTGACTAGGGTTTGTTCTTGGTTTGTTTCCCAATCTCATTCCCGATGCACCATCTGTGCTTATATTTAGGGTGTACCGCAACTATCCCACCACACCTTTGATACCTCAAAAACATACTGAAAATCTTTCTTAAAAAACCCTAATAGAATTCCACACCACCTCAACGTACCTGTAAATTCGTGATTACGTTCCGGACCGCAATCGCCAATTTACCTTACATTAGGGTGCTATGTCCTTCTACGACACTAACTTAACACATTAACATAATTGAAAGTTTGAAACTATGCAAAAAGAGGGGTATCATGTTTTACGCACAGTTAGGGTGTGATGAGGTCCTTCCCTTCGCCAGGTTCACCTCCTAAGCTAACCCATTCACTGCGTTAGACTACAAAACACTAGATACACACTGTGTCAGAGTAAGAATATGATTAGTTTCCCTAAAGTCAAAAACAAATTCCATCCTGAGAACTAGTTTTCCTCGTAAGCTTCCATGTTAAAAGAGTACTTAACATGTCAACACGAGCACGAACACTAACTTGGTTCATTAAGTCACGAGTGAAAGAAATACTTTCACACCTCAACTCTAACATGAACACTAGTTTAGTTCGTCAATTCTCTATGTCATTTGGTGTATCAAGTGTCCACAGTCCAAATGTTTGCGCAAAGAGAAACTTACACGTGTTTAGTTCAGAGATATGAATAAATTATCTTGCTAACAAAATATGAATCCAAGAATATGTAGGTATTATGATTGCTCATAAGTAAATCATAAAATTAATGTTCACATATCACCTATTTTGGAAATAAGGTATCAACAAGGCATATGTAATCACGTAGCACAATATTGTATCAAACCAATTATAACATTCATTTATATGTGTATGAAGATTGTAACACAAATAAACATATAGCTTGTTTATGAGTAATCAAGATTCACGTAAGTTCTAGCTATGACATGAAGACTAAAGCATACAGAATCCGTGCAAAGATAACAAACAACTTGCAACCTAGGTCAATACTTATGTAATATCCCGATGAAACGATAGCATGTTAAGAATTTCCTTCTATGCACATAAAGTACAAATTGATCTTGTCTAATGATTTCGAGTTTAAGAAATATGTGAGTGTGGAAAGTGTTATGATCAAAGATCGAATTTAAAGTGAAGTGCCAATTTTCAAGTCTACATGAGGATGTCTAAATCACAAAATAAATCAAATTTGTAGGTTTTGAGAAAATTACTTGATTTCAAACATCATAAATGACCAAGTTAATTATTTTGAATTCGAATTTCAGGTTTTGAGGAGCGTTAGAAAATTTTCATGTTACATTACATGTCATGGGGCTACAACTTCCATTAATTATAAGAAAACACATGATTAACACGTATTTTTTAAATTAAAGTTGAAACTCAAACACATCAAATACATAATTAAAATCCATACAAAAGAAAAACATATTTGGAAAAATAAAAGAATCTGTTAAATGAAATCACTTCGCGTTGATATTACGGTGATGAAGCTGCTCCCTAATTCACCAACAAGACTCACGTCTTTTGGTTCGCTTGCAGACTATTACTTGGCATGTGCTAAAAGGTGGTTGTTTGGATAATATTAAGGATGATCCCAGGTTCCCTGATAAATTTTTAAGAAAAATTCTTGTATATCTAAATTTTCTGTCAGTTTTGTAAACCCCATTTCATTTATTGAAAATTATTATTTATTTGCTTTAAATGCGAAATGTTTGACGAATTCCAAACTACAAGTAAGACGTGAGTAATGTCAAAATATTTATTACCACCAATCGTTAATGGTGGGTAGTTTTAAGAAATCATGAGTTGATAAAGTATTTGATAAGACTAATATGGAAATTGTCAAGGCATCCTTTTTGAGATCAGACTGTATCCCCACACAAGGTGTTAGGTCAGGTATAGTGTACTATGGTTGCATAAAATGTGTATTGGATGAACGAGAAAATCCTTCCAATATTGGATAGTGAGGTGTTAGGTCCTTGGGATATAATAATGGGGTATGGAGGGTTGTTTGTATAGAGTTGTTGTAGTGGTACAATGTACTGAGTATGGGAAGTAAGTGTATATGAGTTTTGGGTAAATAGATGAGTTTTCCTTGCAATGGTTGATCAGGACATCCAAAATCTTTATGTGTCAGACACTAAGTTAAGGATGTTGGTAGAAATCTATTTAGGATAGTAACAGTGATGGGTTAACTTCTTCAGGATATGAACTAAGCCTCCCACGAAAAGGTCAATGAAAAGAATTTGAAAGTACAAGGAAAGCACAAATGATTATAAACTTGTGGGCATTAGCACATTCACTAGACCAAATGGGTATACTTTTATGTCATCATGGAAAAACATCACAAAAAGCAATCATAAAGAATCACGAGTTTTGGGTTCACAATTGGTTTGACTAAGTATAGTGACAAAAATCACTAAACCACCATGAATGATCATGGAAGGAAATTGTAGCATAACGACAAAGGTTATGAGACGTCGGTATGATATCTTTCAAGAATCCAACGGAAAGGAATCATATGTTTACAAACATACTTGGAATAAGAAATACATACATTCGATTATTATGAAAACTGGAACTTAAATATAGTTATAAATTGCAACATGAAACTCATGGGGTATATATAATGTATAAAGCAGTTCATTATGAAAACTAGAGATCAACGATAAAATATTGGATTGTTCCTGTCTAGTCATAAGACCTAACAAAAACTTTCATTGTTCAAGGAATTGAACTCAATTGGAGATTAATGAAGACGTGCTTTAGGCTATAAGTGGACATTCACTCCAGGAATCCCCAGGTAAGCTCACTAGGTCCGTCGGTTGATTTGGATTTATGCGTTATGCTTTGCCTATTCCATAAAACCCAGTGTACAGGCATCCACCCTTCCATATTGCACGTGTTCTCTCACGTAGAGTTCAACAGTTTGAAAGGATGAAAAATCAATGAAAAAGAAAGTTAGGCAATTATGCCAAGAATATCCAACATGCTCCAAAATGTAAACCTTTTCCCCAAGTGAAGTCATCCTCAAAGCCCATGATGAAGAAAGAAAGAAATGGAGAGAGGTAGGGGAAAGAATGAGAGGTGATAAAGGAGAAAGGTTAGTGGAGCAAATAAGCAAATAGACACAAGTAAGGT
>CM061225.1:70730468-70842390 GCA_030844895.1 Ambrosia x helenae
TTCTAATCAAAGAGAAGTTTAAGTTCACTACAATTAAACAAATAAATTGATTAGGTTCACTACAATCAACGAAGTAGAAGTCGTTCATGTAACAACCGGCAAAAATAAGGTAATTCCGTACAAATTAATTAATACATGATTAACGTAATTAAATGCAATTATGTGTGATTTAATTATCAAGGTCTTAGGGGATAGCAATTTCCAAATAGTGCATAGGAATGCATACGTTTAATGGTAAAACATGATTGGATCATGTGCAAATAAGCTATCCGGTATGGACGTTGGCAATTACCCGGTAATAATTAAATAAACGAAATGGATCCCGGACACCCAGGATATAAAATAAAGGGTATTTTCATAAGATATAATGAGTTTTGGAACTCCAAAACCATAAATG
The DNA here is from genome assembly GCA_030844895.1 of Ambrosia x helenae. Taxonomy (NCBI): domain Eukaryota; kingdom Viridiplantae; phylum Streptophyta; class Magnoliopsida; order Asterales; family Asteraceae; genus Ambrosia; species Ambrosia x helenae. The sequence continues at coordinate 70,730,866 of CM061225.1, forward strand.
AAAACGTCTTGTACAAATCTCCCGGTAACGAATAAAATGCGCGTACCGCACCCGATACGCGTATAACTCATAATTTCACCCGGCAAAGGCCTAAATAACCAATCAACGCTTAAATTAGACTATATTTAAGGGTTATTAAAGGTATTTTTAATATCCGGATAACGCGTGATTTAAAACCCGAAAAATACCCGAACGACACCCGAACGACGGGGGATTAAACATAACAAGTATTGGGTAAATATTTGAAGTTGTGGACCCCACCAAACCCATCCAAGGGGCCGGCCTAGGGGCCTTGATATGTCCATAACTTGTGTTAATAATAATAACCATCTATACTTAGATAAAGCATGCTAATGTGTAAGAAAAAGTTGTAAGTGGACACTAGTACAAAAGTAGCTCAAACCTTGTCCCCCCCTTGTGTAATTTTCGGCCAAGGGCCAAGAAAATCCAAGACACAAATCCAAGCAATCATGACACTAGTGGATGCATGCCTTGTGAAGTCTTGTATATAGAGATCATGATAGTTAACAAGGATTTAACCAAGATTTACAAGAAACCTCTCATATTCATACATACATACACGACCACCTTCACACACACACATATCAAATCTTTCAAAAATCTCCCAAGTACACATACAATCCTCCATAAGATCTCTTGAATCTTTAGCATGATTACATGTGATAAGATTATAAATAACATGTGTTAGAAGATTGAATAACAAAGCAAAACAATTCTTCTTCTTTCCTCTCATTTGGCCGTGGGTTTCATACCCTTCCCATACCTCATTTTTACAAGTTTCTACATCTCCAAAATACTTAAAACAATCCATCATCCAAACCCCTATTGTGTGTTTCAAGAGCTTGGAGCTAAACCACTTGGAAGAACACACTAAACCCCTCTCAAATCCAAGGTTTTTGTCTTCCCTAGCCTTGTGCTAGTAGTAAGCATTCTTGATCTTGTTTTTGATTATTATTATTCATGTATGTGTTCTTAGTAGCAAGTTGTACATGAAGGGTTTAAAAAGAGGTTTGAACATAATCTTTAATAGGTTTTACATATGTAAAATGGATGATTAAAGATATGAAAATAAATCATGGATTTGATGATGATGGAGTTATGATCTTGAAAATATATAAAGTTTACATTTAAAACTAAGTAGGATGATGTTTTGGTTAAGATTATGGAATGAACTTGAATATGATAAAAGTAACTTTAAATCATCTTATTATGATCATCTAAGTTATAATATGTGGTAAAACATGTTAGAAGTTCATAAATGAAGAAAATGGAAAATCTAAGTTAGCTTACTTAGATGAATGATATTTTGATAAAATGGACAAATACATAAAACACACATATAATTAGTCTTCCATATGAAATACAAGACTAACATAAGTGTTTTGATACAAAAATAACTTACCAATAAAAAGTTGAATCTTCAAAGTTTACTATTTTGAGTGAAAAATGTTAACTTTGGAAGTTAGAGTAGAAAAATGCAACTTTTGGAAGTTAAGGGACTAAAGTTGTAACTTTGAAAGTTAGAGGACTAAAATGGATATTTTAGAAACTATTAGTCCAAAAATACAAGTATGGAAAGTTTGGAGTCAAAAATGTAAGTAATAAAGTCTAAGGATGATTTTTGTAAATACTAGTAGAAATACTTGGGTATTTTGTATAAAAGTGTATTTTTGAAAGTTATAAAAATATAAAGGGTTTTAACATAAGGATTTTTATAAAATAGAGATTTTATAAAAATATTAAACAAACTTGGGAAACTTATACAAAAATGAATACTTTTATATAAATGGGAATATAAAAGTGTTGGAAACATTTTTGTAGTTAAGTTAACAAGTTGGGTTAAAAATACATAAGTATTTTAAACCATCCAAGTAACATGTGAAAATAGGAAGAAATATGGATAATATTTCTATAAAATACATGTTGGGAAAAACTTGGAAAAATTAACTAAACGAGTTAAGATATCGAACTAAAACGCGTTAACAAACCGTACCCGGACAAATCATGAGAAAAATGCCATTGCGGCAAGATAAGAAAAATATATATATTTTAAGAATAAAATATATATATACATTGGGTGAAAACTAATAAACACTTTCCTAAGTGTTAAGAGAATTATTCGTGGGAGAAACACATGACATAAACAAATAAGACGTTAAACAAACGTATATACTTAACAAGAAAAATTACACATTTATATATATGTACGCTCGTCTCGGCAAAATTCTAGTATATCTACTTAATGGGAAAGTAGATATGTGGGGAGGAAAGCCGCAACGAGAAGATAAAGATATATATATGTGTATGCCGTACCAACGAGATCCTAGTATATTTATTTGAATGGGAAAATAAATATACGGTATGGTGAGTTGAATCGGGCGTTAAGAATATACAATCGAACGACAAGATCTTAGTATATTTGTTTAAATGGGAAAACAAATGTGCGGCAAAGTGAGTCGGGTCGAGTGTTGAAATATATATTATATCGAGCGATGCGATCTTAAGTATAATTATTTAAATGGGAAGATAATTATATGTTAAGTGAAGTCGAGTCGATGATAATAAGATACAAGTTAAGGAAATATTAACAAGAGTAATATATAACTTGTAACACAAAGGGTAATGTAACGCCAACAAAACCTAGGATACGCGCTTAATTAAACGGGATTTGGAACAACTTGTGGTCGGGAGTTGGGTGTACAACTTGCCAAGGCACATGCACTATAGGAATAGTGACTTATACGTCTAGGACGTTTGTAGGTGCGAGACCACCCACTTGCTATCTACCTTTTGAGCCAGACGCAGTTTCAGGTGAGTTTCACGGCCCCATTTTAAACTATTTTTACGTTTTCGGGGGAAAGATATGTTAGGGAAATGTTTGACGGGTTTATTACTTGAGGTGTGACCGCCACTCGGGGTTGAGTCCTCGCCTCTATAATCATTTATTCGGAGATTGAAACCGGAGGAATATTCGGATAGTACTATTGGTGCCTGACAAGGCCCACCCCTAATCGATAGCGTCGATTGTGCATTAGGTTATGCCTGGGGTGCAAATATTCTGAACTTAAGTCGTGGGAAACCGAGTAACGACTTGGAGCGGGGCATTTTATTATATACGTCTTGGTTTGATTATAGTCTCAAGTAGAGTTATAGGAATTTGCAACTCCTATATATTGTCATAACATGGTATTTCCCAAGTATTCAAGTTTTAGAAACAGAAAACCTGTGAACTCACCAATATATTTATATTGACGAAACTTTTAAACATATCTTTCAGGTAACTAGATGAAGAAGGATCAGGCGAGCTGGGTCGGAGAATCTCCCAATGCGGCGTTGTACATTTTGCGGGGTTTCACCCTTATTTCCCAAAGCTTGGGATATATTTGAGAAACCTCGATGTTACTTTAAAAACAATTTACTTTTGTGTAATGTTTGGAACAAGTAATGACGCCTTAATAAATGACCCATTTTCTTAAATTACTTATGTTTAGCAATAACCTTGACTTTATGCTTTTGAACCGTCGCGCCACGTGTTTCCGCCGTTGTCGTGGTGTGACAGAACGTGGTATCAGAGCCAAGGTTATAGCGAACTAGAGTATTTTCTTTAAAAACTAGACTATAACCGGATTTGGTTCAAATAATAAAGTTTTCAAAAAGAAAATATATAAGGTGTTAAATAAAAGTAATTTTCAAGAAGCATTGGACATGAGGAGATTCCGACCAAGCCAGCCATGGGTATTGTTATGCTTTAACGTGAAATTAGAAGTTAGGAAGGTTACTATAGAGTACGCCATAACTGTCTAATTTAAATAATTCATATATATTAGTACGGTTCTTTTGCCAGGAATGTCGAACGCAGGAAGTGTCGCGCCGAGCTACGACAGTAGCTTGCAGATCATCCCAGCACCACCACCAGAGCCAGCAGAGTTGGTAGTGCTCTCCTCGGGAGATGAGGACGCAGAGATGGGCGTCGCCGCCGACGGAGCAGGCGACGATAGCTCAGATGAGACAGACCCCAGCGAGGACCCCCACTGGGCACCGGCCGTGATTGACGCGCCACTGCCCATTGTACCGGCCGCACCTTTGGCCGTACACCCCGTTCGAGCCATCAGGGACTTCCCTGACGGCTGTGCCGGTCCGTCGCGACCTAACCCAGCCCAGTCGGATGCGGCAGAGTCTCCATTCCGCCGACAGGCTCACGCCGAGCACGAGCCAGCACCGGTACCCCACATTCACGTACCTGCAGGCATGAGACTCCTGCCTATCGCCCGTGGGAGGAACGGGTGGATATCCGATGACTCCGACGACGAGTCTGTAGGTTCGGTAGGGCACATGTTGGTGCCCGAGATTCCGGCTGATCAGGAGGAGCCAGTGGCTCCAATGCTAGAGGACGCCCCAGCCGACCCCATAGCCCCACCAGCACCACTCGAGCCCATACCTCAGGAGGAGCCAGCCCCAGCAGCACTTGTACATGAGGGTAGTCCCGCCCGTAGCTCTGAGCTACATAGGGCAGGCATGGAGGCATTCGCCACTGCGAGCCCTCCCACACCCCCTGTAGTGGTGTCCACCCCAGAGTGGGCCACTATCTCTGAGCCTCTCTTGACCCCTTTAGCCGAGCCTGTGCCACCACACACCATAGCCACGACACTGCCGATACCCACCTTACCCGGCATGACACCTGCACCATACCCTTTGAGTGCGGGAGATCCTTACATGAGACCTCCACTCTTTACATCCGTACCACAGGGCTTTGCCCCGATGTTCTTCCACGCACCAGACCCTTTTGGCCCATTCCCGCCAGTTCGCCCTGATATACCCGGACCGTCCCACCTTCACAGGATGACACCCCTCTCTGGACCCGCCCGGACCTCAACCGTCACCTTAGAGCAGGACTTTCAGACTCTAGTCAACACGGTGCAGCGCACCGTGAATCAGGTTGAGCAGCAGACGAGATTGATGTGGGCGAGGATGATTGACGCTCGTGATGCCTTAGCACATTACGCAGAGGAGCTCTTGCGCATGGATGCGCAGTGCGGGATTACTGGGGATGCACACTGGGCGCATCGACAGTTTTTGTACGAGCGCATCACGGAGATCAGCATGACGATTAGCATGCATGCGCCTCAGTACCAGTTCCCTCCGCCACCGCCACAGTAGGGACTCATTGGGACACATGGAAGAGTATTTGAAGATAGCCGTAGTAGTAGTAGTAGTTGTATGATAGCACTACGTGGGTTATGACGCCCACTTGTATTTTGCCTAGCCGAGCGGGTTGTGCCGGCATATAACAATATATTTCTAATGTATTTCAAATGAATGATGTAAGAGGAAGAAATCCTCAATTTTGTTGTATCGAACAAATCAGCGTAATCATTATGTTGAAATTTATGAAAGACTTGTTATGGTAAAATTGTGTTATGACTTCTACAGTTATTATTATTTATTCTGTATGGTGTGCTTGCATGTTGTGTGATGACTTTGTATTGACTATCGCGTTCATATTTTGGGTTGTTATTTATGCTTTATATGAGATTGTATAAATGTTGCCGAATTAACCTTTGATATATATATTATTGAAGAAAAATGGCACCTGCCACCCGAAGCAACAGCGGCTCGGACGGATTACCGACCACCCCCGCTGAACTAGAGACACTGATCTCAGAGCGCATAGCTCGTGCCATCGCTGAACATGAAGCCGCACGCTCTGAACACTCCCATGACAGGACAGGGAGCGAGCGACGAGAGACCTCCCCCATTGGTAAGAGGTTTAAGAATAAATGAAAAAGTGATGGGAGGATATTTCAAAAAACTCCTATCTCATAATAACATACTACATTACTATTACAGGGACAGCCTCGGGAGAGCGCGGCTGCACTTTCAAGGCTTTCTTGGACTGCAAGCCGATAAACTTCAGCGGCACTGAGGGTTCCATAGGCCTGGTCAAATGGTTTGAAAAGACCGAGGCAGTTATCCGCATCAGCGGGTGTACCCCTCGACAGTCTGTCATGTACTCCACCAATCTGTTCCTAGATCAGGCCCTAACTTGGTGGAATGGCCAAGTACAGTCTCTAGGAGATGATGTTGCATACTCTCTATCATGGGCGGCACTGAAGGAACTTATGACTGCCGAATACCGCCCGGCAAGCGAAGTACAGAAGTTGGAAACCGAGTTCTGGAACCTCACCATGGTAGGAGCAGACGTTACTGGGTATACGTCTAGATTTCATGATCTCGCTCGACTGGTACCTCGTCTGGTTACACCGGAAAAGAACAAGGTGGAACGTTACTTATTCGGGTTAGCACCACAGATTCGCAGCATGGTCACCTCTTCCAAGCCCACGACCATGCGCGAGGCGATTGATCTGGCACTAAGCCTCACTGAAGATGCTATCCGCATGGGTACCCTAATCCGCCAAGTTTCAGGATTAAAAATTTCTGAGACAAGCAGTGTTGAGGCCAAGCATCAGGGATCAAGTTCAGCTGTTGTGACTAATGATCAGGGTAACAAGCCGAGGTTTGGGAAAAGAAAGAGGGATGAAGGAAAAAGGGACCGAGCGTCGGGTAGCTCGAACAAGAAACGAAAGGGATATGTCGCCACGGGACGTGGTAACGGCAACAAGCAGGGAAATCAGGGGAGAAACAATGGATTAACTTGTGGGAAGTGCCACCGCACAGGGCACAAGACTGAAGAGTGCCGATCTGGAGCACCGAAAAATGGAGGGGCTAGACCATGCTTTGCATGCGGGTCGTTGGATCATTGGAAGAAAGATTGCCCCAAGATCAACAACCAGGCCCGCGGCCGGGCATTTGTAATTGGAGCCGGTGATGCACGGCAAGACCCCAATGTGGTCACTGGTACGTTTCCTCTAAATGGTCATTATGCCTCTGTATTATTTGATACCGGTGCTGACTTTAGCTTCGTATCCATTGAGTTTAAAAGACTACTTGGTTTAAAAACTAGCAAACTAGATACACCCTACTCTATAGAACTGGCTAATGGTAAAACTATTGAAACGAGAGAGGTAGCAAAAGATTGTAAGTTAGAACTCTGTGGGCACGAGTTTGGGATTGATCTATTGCCAGTTGTATTGGGAAGTTTTGACATCGTTGTCGGCATGGACTGGTTGTCCGCGCACCGTGCCATTGTGGTTTGCAACGATAAAGTTATTCAAGTTCCCCTCGTAAGCGGTGAAACTCTCTCAATTCAAGGGGAAAGACACGGGACGCCACTAAGGATTATTTCGAGCATGAAGGCTCGTAAGTGTCTGAGAAAAGGGCTTGTCGCATTCTTGGCACACGTAGTGGACAAGAAGGCCGACGAGCGAAAGTTGGAAGACATTCCAGTCGCCAGAGATTTTCCGGATGTATTTCCAGAAGATTTGCCGGGGTTGCCGCCACCTCGACAAGTCGAGTTCCGCATCGACCTCGTTCCCGGAGCAGCTCCTGTGGCACGATCGCCATACCGCCTAGCTCCATCAGAGATGCAGGAACTGTCCAGCCAGCTACAAGAATTATTGGACAAAGGTTTTATAAGACCGAGTTTCTCACCTTGGGGAGCTCCCGTCTTATTTGTGAAGAAAAAGGATGGCACATTTCGCATGTGCATCGACTATCGAGAGCTGAACAAGCTAACCATCAAGAATCGCTATCCTCTCCCCAGGATCGACGATTTATTTGATCAGCTCCAAGGTTCCAGCTATTACTCCAAGATCGATTTGAGGTCAGGCTATCACCAGTTGCGTATACAAGAAGAAGATGTACCAAAAACGGCCTTCAGAACCCGGTATGGACACTATGAATTTTTGGTGATGCCGTTCGGCTTGACCAACGCACCAGCGGTTTTCATGGACTTAATGAACCGCGTGTGTAAGCCATACCTGGATAAATTCGTCATCGTCTTCATTGACGATATTTTGATCTATTCACGCACGAAAGAAGACCACGAGAATCACCTTCGGTTAATTCTTGAAGTATTACGCAAAGAGAAGCTCTATGCTAAATTCTCGAAATGTGACTTTTGGATTCGGGAAGTTCACTTTTTAGGCCACGTGGTAAACGAGAAGGGCATACACGTCGATCCCGCCAAGATCGAGGCAATTAAAAATTGGGAAGCCCCTCGAACTCCCACCGAAGTACGACAATTTCTAGGCCTTGCGGGATATTACAGAAGGTTCATCGAGAACTTTTCAAAGATAGCACAAGCTTTAACCATGCTAACCCAAAAGGATAAGAAATTTGAGTGGACGGAAAAGCAAGAGGCAGCATTCCAATTGTTAAAAGACAAGTTATGTGGCGCTCCGATACTATCACTCCCCGATGGTACGGAAGATTTTGTGGTTTACTGCGATGCCTCGCATCAAGGTTTGGGTTGTGTATTGATGCAGCGAGAGAAAGTAATAGCATATGCTTCCAGGCAACTGAAAATCCATGAGAAGAACTACACTACACACGATTTGGAATTAGGTGCAGTGGTGTTCGCTCTCAAGATATGGAGGCACTATTTGTACGGAACCAAGTGCACGATTTTTACTGATCACAAGAGTTTGCAACACATCTTTGATCAGAAGGATTTGAATATGCGACAACGGCGATGGGTTGAATTATTAAACGATTACGATTGTGAAATTAAGTACCATCCCGGTAAGGCGAACGTCGTAGCCGACGCCTTGAGTCGCAAGGAACGGGTTAAACCATTGCGTGTTCGGGCTTTGGGTTTGACTATCCACACGAATATGACTGAACAAATTCGTGAAGCTCAAGTTAACGCCCTCAAACCCGAGAATGTCAAAGGTGAAAGGTTACGAAAGATGGTTGATTCACTGGAACCAAAAGCGGACCAGACACTGTATTTCATGAATAGAATTTGGGTTCCAGTATATGGTGGTTTGCGTGAGCTAGTATTGGCCGAAGCTCACAGTTCTAGATATTCGGTTCACCCTGGTGCAGACAAGATGTTCCACGATTTGAAGGAACTTTATTGGTGGCCGAATTTCAAAAGGGATATAGCAGCCTATGTTGCGCGATGTTTGACTTGCGCAAAGGTCAAGGCTGAGCACCAGAGACCTTCCGGTTTGCTCCAGCAACCGGAAATACCGGAATGGAAATGGGAACGAATCACCATGGATTTCATTACCAAGTTACCTAAGACAACAAGCGGCCATGACACGATCTGGGTAATCGTTGATCGATTGACAAAATCTGCACACTTCCTTCCGATTCGCGAAACGGACAAGTTGGAGAAACTGACCCGTTTGTACATTAAGGAAGTGGTATCTAAACACGGTGTACCTGTTTCTATCATCTCCGATCGAGATAGTCGCTTCACTTCCAGATTTTGGGAAAGTTTAAATGAAGCCTCGGTACTCGCCTCGACATGAGCACCGCATATCACCCCCAAACGGATGGCCAAAGTGAACGAACCATCCAGACATTGGAGGATATGTTACGGGCATGCGCGATTGATTTCGGAGGTAATTGGGATACGCACTTGCCATTGGTAGAATTTTCTTACAACAACAGTTATCATACGAGCATTCAAGCCGCACCGTTTGAAGCTCTATATGGACGCAAGTGTCGATCGCCATTATGTTGGGCGGAAGTTGGAGAAAAACAACTCACCGGGCCCGAAATTGTTCAAGAAACGACGGATAAGGTCTTTTTGATAAAGGAACGCCTCAAAGCGGCCCGGGACCGCCAGAAAAGCTATGCTGATATGAGGCGAAAGCCTTTAGAGTTTCAAGTCGGAGACAAGGTCCTACTGAAAGTGTCACCTTGGAAAGGTGTCGCGCGCTTTGGGAAGCGCGGAAAGTTGAACCCACGATATATTGGACCGTTTGAAGTCTTGTCCAGGGTAGGCACAGTGGCATACAAGCTCAAGTTGCCTCAAGAGCTTAGTGGAATACACGACACGTTTCATGTGTCGAACTTGAAAAAGTGCCTATCCGACGAAACTCTCATTATCCCTGCTGAAGAAATCCAGATTGACGACAAGTTACATTTTGTTGAAGAACCAATCGAGGTAACCGATTGGAAGGTCCAAAAACTGAGGCGCAGCAAGATCAGATTGGTCAAAGTGCGCTGGAATGCCAAGCGTGGACCGGAGTTCACGTGGGAAAGGCTGGACCGGATGAAGCAAAAATACCCCGCCCTATTCGAGAAGACACCTGTACCGGAGAACTCGAAGTGAATTCCGGGACGGAATTCTCTTAACGGGGGGAGAATGTAACAACCGGCAAAAATAAGGTAATTCCGTACAAATTAATTAATACATGATTAACGTAATTAAATGCAATTATGTGTGATTTAATTATCAAGGTCTTAGGGGATAGCAATTTCCAAATAGTGCATAGGAATGCATACGTTTAATGGTAAAACATGATTGGATCATGTGCAAATAAGCTATCCGGTATGGACGTTGGCAATTACCCGGTAATAATTAAATAAACGAAATGGATCCCGGACACCCAGGATATAAAATAAAGGGTATTTTCATAAGATATAATGAGTTTTGGAACTCCAAAACCATAAATGAAAACGTCTTGTACAAATCTCCCGGTAACGAATAAAATGCGCCTACCGCACCCGATACGCGTATAACTCATAATTTCACCCGGCAAAGGCCTAAATAACCAATCAACGCTTAAATTAGACTATATTTAAGGGTTATTAAAGGTATTTTTAATATCCGGATAACGCGTGATTTAAAACCCGAAAAATACCCGAACGACACCCGAACGACGGGGGATTAAACATAACAAGTATTGGGTAAATATTTGAAGTTGTGGACCCCACCAAACCCATCCAAGGGCCGGCCTAGGGGCCTTGATATGTCCATAACTTGTGTTAATAATAATAACCATCTATACTTAGATAAAGCATGCTAATGTGTAAGAAAAAGTTGTAAGTGGACACTAGTACAAAAGTAGCTCAAACCTTGTCCCCCCCTTGTGTAATTTTCGGCCAAGGGCCAAGAAAATCCAAGACACAAATCCAAGCAATCATGACACTAGTGGATGCATGCCTTGTGAAGTCTTGTATATAGAGATCATGATAGTTAACAAGGATTTAACCAAGATTTACAAGAAACCTCTCATATTCATACATACATACACGGCCACCTTCACACACACACATATCAAATCTTTCAAAAATCTCCCAAGTACACATACAATCCTCCATAAGATCTCTTGAATCTTTAGCATGATTACATGTGATAAGATTATAAATAACATGTGTTAGAAGATTGAATAACAAAGCAAAACAATTCTTCTTCTTTCCTCTCATTTGGCCGTGGGTTTCATACCCTTCCCATACCTCATTTTTACAAGTTTCTACATCTCCAAAATACTTAAAACAATCCATCATCCAAACCCCTATTGTGTGTTTCAAGAGCTTGGAGCTAAACCACTTGGAAGAACACACTAAACCCCTCTCAAATCCAAGGTTTTTGTCTTCCCTAGCCTTGTGCTAGTAGTAAGCATTCTTGATCTTGTTTTTGATTATTATTATTCATGTATGTGTTCTTAGTAGCAAGTTGTACATGAAGGGTTTAAAAAGAGGTTTGAACATAATCTTTAATAGGTTTTACATATGTAAAATGGATGATTAAAGATATGAAAATAAATCATGGATTTGATGATGATGGAGTTATGATCTTGAAAATATATAAAGTTTACATTTAAAACTAAGTAGGATGATGTTTTGGTTAAGATTATGGAATGAACTTGAATATGATAAAAGTAACTTTAAATCATCTTATTATGATCATCTAAGTTATAATATGTGGTAAAACATGTTAGAAGTTCATAAATGAAGAAAATGGAAAATCTAAGTTAGCTTACTTAGATGAATGATATTTTGATAAAATGGACAAATACATAAAACACACATATAATTAGTCTTCCATATGAAATACAAGACTAACATAAGTGTTTTGATACAAAAATAACTTACCAATAAAAAGTTGAATCTTCAAAGTTTACTATTTTGAGTGAAAAATGTTAACTTTGGAAGTTAGAGTAGAAAAATGCAACTTTTGGAAGTTAAGGGACTAAAGTTGTAACTTTGAAAGTTAGAGGACTAAAATGGATATTTTAGAAACTATTAGTCCAAAAATACAAGTATGGAAAGTTTGGAGTCAAAAATGTAAGTAATAAAGTCTAAGGATGATTTTTGTAAATACTAGTAGAAATACTTGGGTATTTTGTATAAAAGTGTATTTTTGAAAGTTATAAAAATATAAAGGGTTTTAACATAAGGATTTTTATAAAATAGAGATTTTATAAAAATATTAAACAAACTTGGGAAACTTATACAAAAATGAATACTTTTATATAAATGGGAATATAAAAGTGTTGGAAACATTTTTGTAGTTAAGTTAACAAGTTGGGTTAAAAATACATAAGTATTTTAAACCATCCAAGTAACATGTGAAAATAGGAAGAAATATGGATAATATTTCTATAAAATACATGTTGGGAAAAACTTGGAAAAATTAACTAAACGAGTTAAGATATCGAACTAAAACGCGTTAACGAACCGTACCCGGACAAATCATGAGAAAAATGCCATTGCGGCAAGATAAGAAAAATATATATATTTTAAGAAGTAAAATATATATATACATTGGGTGAAAACTAATAAACACTTTCCTAAGTGTTAAGAGAATTATTCGTGGGAGAAACACATGACATAAACAAATAAGACGTTAAACAAACGTATATACTTAACAAGAAAAATTACACATTTATATATATGTACGCTCGTCTCGGCAAAATTATAGTATATCTACTTAATGGGAAAGTAGATATGTGGGGAGGAAAGCCGCAACGAGAAGATAAAGATATATATATGTGTATGCCGTACCAACGAGATCCTAGTATATTTATTTGAATGGGAAAATAAATATACGGTATGGTGAGTTGAATCGGGCGTTAAGAATATACAATCGAACGACAAGATCTTAGTATATTTGTTTAAATGGGAAAACAAATGTGCGGCAAAGTGAGTCGGGTCGAGTGTTGAAATATATATTATATCGAGCGATGCGATCTTAAGTATAATTATTTAAATGGGAAGATAATTATATGTTAAGTGAAGTCGAGTCGATGATAATAAGATACAAGTTAAGGAAATATTAACAAGAGTAATATATAACTTGTAACACAAAGGGTAATGTAACGCCAACAAAACCTAGGATACGCGCTTAATTAAACGGGATTTGGAACAACTTGTGGTCGGGAGTTGGGTGTACAACTTGCCAAGGCACATGCACTATAGGAATAGTGACTTATACGTCTAGGACGTTTGTAGGTGCGAGACCACCCACTTGCTATCTACCTTTTGAGCCAGACGCAGTTTCAGGTGAGTTTCACGGCCCCATTTTAAACTATTTTTACGTTTTCGGGGGAAAGATATGTTAGGGAAATGTTTGACGGGTTTATTACTTGAGGTGTGACCGCCACTCGGGGTTGAGTCCTCGCCTCTATAATCATTTATTCGGAGATTGAAACCGGAGGAATATTCGGATAGTACTATTGGTGCCTGACAAGGCCCACCCCTAATCGATAGCGTCGATTGTGCATTAGGTTATGCCTGGGATGCAAATATTCTGAACTTAAGTCGTGGGAAACCGAGTAACGACTTGGAGCGGGGCATTTTATTATATACGTCTTGGTTTGATTATAGTCTCAAGTAGAGTTATAGGAATTTGCAACTCCTATATATTGTCATAACATGGTATTTCCCAAGTATTCAAGTTTTAGAAACAGAAAACCTGTGAACTCACCAATATATTTATATTGACGAAACTTTTAAACATATCTTTCAGGTAACTAGATGAAGAAGGATCAGGCGAGCTGGGTCGGAGAATCTCCCAATGCGGCGTTGTACATTTTGCGGGGTTTCACCCTTATTTCCCAAAGCTTGGGATATATTTGAGAAACCTCGATGTTACTTTAAAAACAATTTACTTTTGTGTAATGTTTGGAACAAGTAATGACGCCTTAATAAATGACCCATTTTCTTAAATTACTTATGTTTAGCAATAACCTTGACTTTATGCTTTTGAACCGTCGCGCCACGTGTTTCCGCCGTTGTCGTGGTGTGACAGTTCACCTTACAATTAAACGCATAGAAGTTCACCTCACGGGAATAGATATGTGATTGGAAGAGAAACAAATTATTGGAAGATTCTACAAACAAAAACAAAAATCTAAATCCTATCTTTCAATAAACATCAAGAAAGGTAAAATAAAACGAAACCCACAATTTATTATAGAATAAACCCTAAAAAAGGTGAAGACTTTATAAAATATTCTACAAAAGAAATCTAGGTTCCATGGATCTGAGATAACAACCCACCCTTCTGAACAATCAAGATAATTTAGGTTTTCTTCTCATCACTCCATATATCAATCATAATAAACTGATACTAATAATTTGGGATCAAGACCCACAAATATATATATAAACTTTTGAGTTTTAATATTTGCTTTCAACTGTAAATTTCAGATAAAAACAAACCACAGACTGATTAATGATCATAAAAACGTTAAAAAGAAATAATCCTCAAGTTGTGATGCACTGTTTCCTTTCTAGAGTTTTTCGATAGAGAAAATGTGTTGAGATGTGATTGGAAACGTCTTCGATCGATGATCTGATGTAAATCGCTTCTAAATCATCTAACAAGTCGATAAGGCGGTGGAAAGGTTTTTAGGGTTTGGGGGAGAGAATGGGTGAATATATACCTTTTTTTGTAAACTCTAGAGTGTTAATATATTTAATTTATTAAAAATAAATAAAAAAATTTAAAAGCCTCACATTGTACCATATGGCACATTCAAATAGGGGGGATTGCACCAATGAATGTCATATCATCATGAGTGCTTTCCTTTATATATATTTGTAGATTGTAGATTTTATAGCATAGAACCAATATATAAAGTAGGTAAATATTTTATGAAGAAATAAACCTTGATAACCAACTAAACTACATTTTAACATAAAGTGTATGTTTGACAAAACTAGCTGGTGGCTGAAAGCTGGTAGTTGTAAGTTGCAGCTTTTTAAATATATTTTGTTGTTTGACAGAGTAGCTGAAGATTTTAATAAAATGTGTAAAATGACCAAAATAGGCATAACTAAAAGTTTGTATGCATGTTTTTTTTGTTTTTTAATGGAAAATGGGTATTTGTGTCATTTATTCATTAAGGGTATGTATGTTTGGCAATGGGTATGTTTGGCAAGAAGCTTTTAAGAGCTTTTAGGAGCTTTAAGCTTCAAGCTTTTAAGAAAAAAACTCCTACTCAATAAAAAGCTTTGTTTGGTTGAAGGAGCTGGAAGCTTTTAGGTTAGAGAAAAAGCTATATAGTGAAAAGCTACTAGTACTAGCTTTTAAGAAAAAGCTCTACTAGCTACAAGCTTTTAATTAGTAAATGACACAAATACCCATTCTATTTTAAACATAAAATAAAATCTTTCTTTACACGTTTTTAATTATGCCCATTTTGGTCATTTTATACATTTTATTAAAAGCTTCAGCTACTCTGGCAAACACCAAAATATATTTAAAAAGCTTCCAGCTATCAGCTTGCAGCTACCAGCTAACAGCTTCCAGCTACCAGCCTGCAGCTAATTTTGCAAAACATACCCAGTGAACTTTTATAAGCTTCAAGCTTTAAGCTTTTAATAAAAAGCTCATACTCAATAAAAAGTTTTGTTTGGTTGAAGGAGCTTGAAGATTTTAGGTTAGAGAAAAAAACTCTATATTGAAAAGCTACTAGTACTAGCGTTTAAGAAAAAACTCCTACTAGCTACAAACTTTTAATAAGTAAAATGACACAAATAGCCATTCTAATATAAAAAAATAAAAAAACATGCATACAAGCTTTTAGTTAATGCCCATTTTGGTCATTTTATATATTTTATTAAAACATCCAGCTACTCTGCTAAGCACTAAAATATATTTAAAAAGCTACAGCTACCAGCTTCCACCCACAAGCTAGTTTTACCAAACATACTCTAGCAATGAGCTTTTAAAAGCTTTTATGAGCTTCAAGCTTTTAAGAAAAAACTCTTATACAATAAAAAACTTTGTTTGGTTGAAAAAACTCTATATTTAAAAGCTACTAGTACTAACGTTTAAGAAAAAAAATCCTACTAGCTACAAGCTTTTAATGAGTAAATGACACAAATACCCATTATATTATAAAAAAAAAAAAAAAAAAACTTGCATACAAGCTTTTAGTTAATGCCCATTTTGGTTATTTTATACATTTATTAAAAGCTTCAGCTACTCTGTCAAACACCATATATATTTAAAATGTTACAGCTACCAGCCACCAGCTAGTTTTGCCAAACATACCCTAAAAGTTGTAGCTTGTAGGAGTTTTTTTTTCTTAAACGCTAGTACTAATAGCGTTTCAATATAGAACTTTTTCTCATAACCTAAAAGCTTAAAGCTCTTCAACCAAACAATGCACTTTATTGAGTATAAGTTTTTTTCTTAAAAGCTTGAAGCTAGAAGCTCCTAGAAGATTTTAAAAACTCACTGCCAAACTAGGGCTGTACACGAGCTGAGTCGAGCCGAGCCAGGCCCAGCTCGAGCTCGTCTTAAACCGAGCCAGCTCGGCTCGGCTCCTTTTTCTGGTCGAGCTGAAAATTCGAGCTCGAGCTCGGCTCGTAAATGTGATGGTAGTTCGTTAGCTATGAGATAGTAGTTCGTTGACCATGTGATGGTAGTCCGTTAGCTATGATATAGTAGTTCGTTGACCATGGGATGGTCAACGGTCACAATAAACGACACACCAGGATCCAAGTCAACGGTCACAATAAACGACAACTAAATGATATGAAAACAACGTAAATTGCTCATTAAGTATTCAAAAATCGTTCTAACACAGCGGAAGCAAAATGTATTATTACAATTCAAAAGTAAAACTCAAAGTCTGAAATGTTTAACAAAACAAGCATATGATTCCTAGACGTCATGAGACTCCGTGCGCATACCGATAGCTGCTACCTTAGGGACCTGAGAAAAACATGCTAAAGAACGTCAGCAAATAATGTCGGTGAGTTCACAGGTTTTTAAGTAAAAACGTTTCATGAACTTTTGAAAGACTATCATGATACAAACGACCGATGAAAACACTCGTTAAACGTTTGAACTCCATTACGAACCTCCCAAACGAACTATCGCCCACCGCGGTTAACGAACTACCATCCCATGGTCAACGAACTACTATATCATAGCTAACGGACTACCATCCCATGGTCAACGAACTACTATATCATAGCTAACGAACTACCATCCCATGGTCAACGAACTACTATATCATAGCTAACGAACTACCATCCCATGGTCAACGAACTACTATATCATAGCTAACGAACTACCATCCCATGGTCAACGAACTAACATCTCATGGTCAACGAACTACTATATCATAGCTAACGAACTACCACATAGTGGTTAACGAACTGCCGCATCGCAGCTAACGAACTGCCACAACATAGGCCATATAATACTGAACACAAATGAATACCTTGAACCCAAATGAACACTCCCAAACGTAATGAATACTCCCAAAACGTAGTGAATACATGAATACCCAAAAACATAGTTGACGCGCCTTTTACGAAAACACATTTGACACACGTTTAAAGAACACGGCATGTTTTCTCCCCTGAAAAATGTAAAACCAGTAAAAGAGTGGGGCCGTGAAACTCACCTTAGAGTGCGTCCTCAGTAAAATAGAAATCCGATACGTGTGTAATAGTCCCTACTAGTGGCGACCTATCAATGAGTTTACATAAGTGTGATGACTACTAACCCGAAGGCTAATCAGTCCCCAAATTGTCCAGACCGTGACTGTTCAACATGTTTGAACATTAAACCGACCCGACCAGACAAAACCCGACATCCCATTGGTGACCCGACATCCCACGTGTTAGCCACATACAAGATATCATGCAACATATGCAATTAAACACTTAGCATGCGCAAAACATTCACCCTATCTAGCATAACGCCCAACTAACGCATAACCAAGTCCGGACACGTATTACCAAGTTATTAGACATGTCACGGGGTTCCTAACATGTTCCTAGGTGTCAAACTGTGTTCCGGGATGCTAAAATACATATATAACAGCAGTACACGCGATTAGGAATCAAACATACAATTAGGAAAAGTCAACTGGTGATTAGGAAGGTCAAAATGGCGATTAGGATTGTAATCACTAGACATACTGGTGATTGGGCTCCCAATCGCCTCTTGTTACACGCGATTGGGGGCCAATCGCCCCTACTATAGGCGATTAGGGTTCCCTAATCGCCCCTGTTGCACTGTGCCGTATATTTGCGTGTTTAACCCTCCAAATCAGATCCGAAACATGTGGAAACACCAATATCAAACCCAAATATTAATCCAACTATTTCAAGCAAAAATCCCCCAATTTATCATCATCCTAGCAGTCCCGAATGCAAGTGTTTTCCAAAAATAGTATAACTATCATGTAAAAATCACATCATCACGCAAAACTTACCCTAAATAGAAAATATCCAGATTTCATCACATAATGACGTTGTCCGATGATATCCTACTGTTCTAGCATCATCCTAGAGTAAACCCTAACCTCAAACAATCAACAAAACACAACATATCATCATCAATCCTCCATAATCATTCAAACGGGTCAAACGCCTATTATCAATAATACACATCTATGAACCTTCAAAATCCTAGGTTAACATCATAATAACTCATTTAGATCAGAAACATATCAATAACACAAGAATAATCATGTTTAAACAATAAAAATCCTATCTTGCATGAATACATCACATATAACAAGCATAGAGGTTTGGGTTTGTTTAGAAACTGATTTTAATGAGTTTTCAAAGACAAAAATGTTTAGAAACCAGGTCTGGACCTTTAGGGATCAAAACAATATCATTACAAAGGTTTGGGATGAAGAACACACCTTGAAATTGTAAGATTATGAGGTGTAAAGCTTGGAAATGTGATTTCTTGATAAAAACGTGTTGCAGAGGTTGAATAAGGTGTGGAGTGGCTTTGGGGTGTATTAGGGTTTCACAAATGATGTTTTGCAACACAAGGATGGTATTTATAGGCGTTTTAGTCGTTAGACATGCGTCAGGCGATTACGCAGCAGTAAGGCGATTAGGATTCCTAATCGCATGAACTACTAGCGATTGGAGCTCTAATCGCCTATAATGTCCCCCAATCGCATGACTTACTGGCGATTAGGCCAATCACCCCCTATTTACATGCAATTACGCGAATCACCTATAATGTCATGCAATTACGTGTAATCACCTATAATGTCATGCAATTACGCGTAATCACCTATAATGTCATGCAATTACACGTAATCACTATTATGTCATGCAATTACGCGTAATCACCTATAATGTCATGCAATTACGTGTAATCACTATTTTAACACATATAAACACGTATTCGCATACCGGCAAGTCATATAATAATTGTAAGCACATAGTTATGGACCGACTCCCAATGATCCGTGGATCATTGTAACGACTCCGATGATTCCCGGAACCATCATAACGACTCAACTGACCTAGTTAAGTATGTTTGAAAACGTTTTTTCGCTAAGGTAGACTTATGTGTTCTATAAAATGTTAACCTAAACGTGTCGGGTGTCACATTATCTATTAAAGACTCATATTAGATATAAAATATATTACTACCTCCATCCCTATTTAAATGTCGTGGGGCCAAAAACACACATTTTATGAAAAAAAAAAATTGTATGTGGTAAAATGACAATAATATCCTCAAAAGTGATCATGTTTTGTCTTTTATGGGCAAAACTGGAAATTATATTTCTATTTTTGGAAATGGACATTTAATTTAGGACAACAAAAAATGAAAAGATGGACATTTAAATAGGGACGGAGGAGTATCTATTTTTCTATAAGAGGGTCCAAAGCCTAGCTTGGGGTTCTAATGAAGTTGGGCTGGCCTTGATGTGTTAATAATATGCGTAATCACAAAGATGACATCTATACACACATAGTAACAAAATTCAACTTAGATATGTAACGTGCTTAACATGAACTTAGTGGAAATTTGTTGTACAACACATTGGTTCACCTATGACAGTGGATCGCCTTGCAAGGCCAAAGTAAGTGAGAGTGCAGGAGTACACTCCTAACTCTAAGTACCTAGGCTGAATGATGCCTTACCTTTTCAAGAAATCTATTGACATACATTTTAACAACTAAAATCTTCTCACATGTTTAATACATAATTACCTTGAAAAAACCCATAGTTTCATCACTACTTAATTTCAATGTTAACGAGACTAACATTCAATATGACAATATATAACGCCCCCGTGAGACAAATAGTCCTTTGTGTACATTTATACTCTCTGTATTTGTTTGTTATACATTTCATTCATACTTAACTCTTGCTAATATGAGGGGTTAGATGATGTTCTATCTAATTGTTTAGTTAAGAAATAATGAAGTAAATAAGAATTATTAGAGCTTAAAAAGGTTAAAATTATATTGAAGTGAAAGTTGATTCAACAATGGGTAATTAAGATTAATATTGGTCCATAATGGCTACTCAGGGTCAAAATATTGGACAATGATGGTCATTTACGGTTAATGATGGTCACACAACGTTATTAATGGAAGATTAGGGTCGATTTTGATCAATGACAGTCACTTATGGTCAATATTGATCAATGGTAGTCACTTAAAGTCAATATATATCAATGACAGTCAATTAGGGTCAATATTAATCATTTAGGGTAAATACTTGTCAATTATGATCATTTAGGGTAAATGTTGGTCAAATATGGTCGTTTAGAGTAATATTGGTTGGTTATGGTCAACTTGCACAATTATTGGTCAACTATAGTCATTGTTGATCAATATGGTTAAGACATATTAAGGGGGTGTTTGTGATTGATTATTCACAACAGATTATGCGTTTTGGAAAAGCAGGGTTGAGCTACTTATAGATTATTGCGTTTTGATAGCCTAAAAAAACTGATTATCTGCGTTTTCAAAACGCAATCCAAACACTAAAAAACTGATTATCTGCGTTTTCAAAACGCAATAATCTAAAAATCAGATTCAAAACCCAATCCCAAACACCCTCTAAGATGAGTTCTAGTCACTTGTTATTTGTGCAGAGCGTGTTGCTACTTGCTAATTTCTAGAACATTAATGGACATGTTTTTATGAGTTTTGCAATGAGAACAACTGTCACATTGAGCTTTTATATGGGTTTGGTATCCATTAAGCATATAAAACTACCAATTGTAGAATTTGTTATGTATCTATATATTTATAAGGGTGTACATGATTTGGTTTGGTTCAGTTATCAGTCTCAACCGAAACATTTAATCGGTCTTATTAACCAATTGGTTAATAGGTTCGATTTATTTGTTTAGATTCTTGGTTTTCAGTTTGATTCAGTTAATTTTGGTTAATAACCAAAACCAAACTTTTGCTGAAATTTTTGCTTAGAAGTACATGAAATGGAGAAATAAAAACCAAAAATATATGATATGAATGGTTTGGTTTGGTTAATTTTGGTTAACTAAGGGCACATAAAAATCAATAACTGATTTTGGTTAACTTAGTTTTTGATTGATTTCGGTTCGGTTTTTTTTTTTGTTTGGTTTCGGCTAACGATCAATTCTTAATCACCTCAAAGATATTTTTACTCACGCAACACACCATTTTTTTAAATTAAAAAATAACAATACCATACTCAAATAAAAAAGAATACAATGTTCCATTTATGATGTAAATAAAACTAGTAAGAACCCGCGCGATGCGGCGGGAGTGACACTTTTTATTTCGGTACTTATTTCAAATTCGTATAATATTTGTTGTAGCATAATTGCGGTGGATGTACGTCATAAGCGTTACACATGTCTAGTAACTAAAAAGATTTAACAATTAAATTTTAAAGTACTTTTAAGAAACATTTGATAAAATAAAGTAAACATACAAAAGGAAAAATAAGTATTACTAAACATAAAAGTTGAGAAAAATAAAAGCTAGTGAACTACTTGAATCATGAGATCAATTTAGTTATACACGTTCCAAGTCTGCATGATCTCATCTATATTGTTTGCCTACCATTCGTCATCAAGAACGATCACTGAAATTTCTTGTATATCTCACGTTTGATTATTACATTTTTGCTGAGGATGAGTTTCCTCCATTTTCTCCCATCTAAAGTGTCATCAAATATGTCTTCTTTGTCATTTTCATCAGAACTGTCTAGATCAATAACTTGACTCCATTTCCATTAAGAGGGCATCTTGGATCCCTATTAATTTCATGCATCTTATCCTTAAATAATTGAAAATCTTTTAATACATAAGTTAATAGAAGATGAAATAAATGTTGATATTACTTATTCACTAAATTGATGTTGAAGGTCAGATTTGTAGGAACTAAACATTACACCATAGCAAATAATCTCAACATTATTATCACCATTATCTGCAATAAAACACATACAATATACCACATAAAATAACAGCCATGTTAATATTAAAAAAAAATAAATATTAATAAATACAACTTAGACGCTACTTTAGACGCTTGTATGGTTATTGGTTTGTTCATCTCCGTATGTTTTTCATCTAAATGAATATGCAAAACCAAGAAGTTAACACTTAAATGATTGAGATATGTATAAAAGGTATAATTAGTAAAATGGGACGAATGAAAACCATAAACTAACAAATAACCAACATTAGAAACTTCAACTTTTGAATTCAGTATCTATGCCTACGTATTTTAGCAAGTGAAATAGGTGTGCATTAGTATGTATTTATAGAATAAACTTTAGTAGGTTAGCACATGGTTTAATTTTCAAATTCATGATTTTCCCACCCTTTATATTATGAAATTTTGTTAAACTTTAGTAGGTTAGCACATGGTTTAAACTTTGAAATTGATGATTTTCCCACCCCCTTTAAATTAGGAAATTTGTTTATCTTTGACTAAAGTATAAAAAATTATTGTGTTTTCTGTGAATACTGAATTTAGTGCATTTATCTTTTTTTTTAAACTTTGTAAAAAGAAACCCCTTCAAAATAGGGAGTTTTGTTGTTATTAACATAGATGTTCATATCACATGGATATATAATATACATCATGTGTTTTCTACCAAATTGATGCAACTGAGGTTTTTAAAAAAAAAATTACCTACAGTTAATATCTACAATGCATTTTTATATTTTTTTCTAAACTTAATTATTTTAAAGTTTTTTATATTTAGCTATTTATGTATATTTAAAAGTTTAATGAGATTTATTTTAGTTAATTATATTTATGTGTATACCTATTAATAATATATGTATGCATACCCATATAAATATGCACATATTGCTAATGTTGATTATTTAAATATGGTAGTACAATTGAAGCTATCAGTAACAAACGTGATAAAGCATTCTTAAAGCCCAGTCTTGTGTTGTAGTTTTGTTACCGTGTGACAAATTATTTGTCTGTCAAAGCAAGGATCAACATTATCATATTTTAAGAATCACCAAAACTGATATGTAGATTTCGAGTGCCCTTTTTGATTTTTTAAATCGTTGCATTTGATTTATGTGAATTTTTCATTATTGGGCGGAACAGTATTTAACACCAAATTCAATTTTACAATTTTGAGTTTTACTTGATCATGAAATGGTGTTATGATTCAACATCCATATTAACAATAAATCCATATTATATTTCATCTAGTTAGTATTTAAACATAAAATGCAATAATCACTTGTACATAAGGCATTCATTCTTGTACATTTCAATCCACACATCGGTATTGATTACGACAAACACCGACATGCCGACAAAAATTGAGTCGGTCATCATGGTATATTCGAATGTTTTTAAAATATAATAGTTTTAAAGTTATGATAGAATTAAATAAAAGAAATTATAATTTTGTAGGGGATGGGAGGAAAATGTAATTAGTAACTAAAAATTAGGGAATTAAAGTGCAAATAAGATAGGGTATTAATGTGTAAATAATGTATAAATGACTATTTTACCCTCATTTTAGGGTTGTTAATGAAAAATTAGTTCTTAACTTTTGGGTATCTTAAAATACCCATCCCTCATGCATTATAATATAGTATAGATATGCAAAAATTATGGTCGTTTAAAAACTGTGTAAAGTTAAAGGAATTAAAGTGTTAATTTAAACAAGTAAAGTTGAAGAAATTAAAGTGTAACTAAAACGAGTGTATTAAAATATAATTAATGTTTGAAAGACTAATTTACCCTCGTTTTAAGGTTGTATCTTATGTATTACATTCTAAAAAAATCTTTAACTTTTTAGTACCTTAAAATTTCACTTCATTACTATAGATACTTTCAATATTGAGATCTAGTTGTTTGCTCATTTGATTCATAACCGTAATTTGTAAAAAATCTTTATTGTTATATTATGTTTACTGTTTTATTATATATACTAGGTTAAACTCCGTATATTACATGGATTGAATAAATATAATTCTATATATTCAGTAAAAAATGTTATATTATTAAAAAATATGTGTATTGTGCAATGTTGGTTTACTATTTGGGTATGTTTAGCAAAACTAGCTGGTGGTTGGTAGCTGGAAGCTGATAGCTGGTGGCTGGAAGCTGTAGCTTTTAATGTATTTTGGTGTTTAGCAGAGTTGCTGGAACTTTTAATAAAATGTATTAAATGATCAAAATGGGCATTAACTAAAAGCTTGTATGCATGTTTTTTATTAAATAATGGGCATTTGTGTCATTTACTCATTAAAAGCTTGTAGCTAGTATGAGCTTTTTCTTAAACGCTAGTAGTAGTAGCTTTTCAATATGGAGTTTTTTCTTTAACCTAAAAGTTTCAAGCTCCTTCAACAAACAAAGTTTTTTATTGAATAAGAGCTTTTTCTTAAAAGCTTAAAACTTGAAGCTCCTAAAAATTCTTAAAACTTTCTTGCCAAACACACCCTTTATGCGATGTGCCTCCCATTGAGCATATAAAACTACAGATATATGTTCATAAGTTGTAAACAAATCAGCACAAAACTCACTAATTTAGTACTTTTGTGAATCATATTAAATAGATGTTCTATGTCGAGATCTAGTTGTTTACTCAATGTGTGTTTTGATATGTCCAAGTAACGATATGTGACAACACTGCTACCGAGACAGATCCAAAGAGTTACACCAAGAGTAATGACTATATTTAGACTGATTAATTGTTAAAGAAACCTAACATGAAATGGTAAATGGCGGTGATTATTTTACAAATAATAACGTCTAGATACTTAATTAGGTGTTGTTTGTTTTTTCTGCAGGAAAAGGTCTGCAGTCTGCGGACCACATCTGCCAACATCTGCAGGAGAAGAGGTGAACCAAAAGTTGCAGTCTGCAAGAAGCAGACTGTTTGTTTGTTAATGTCTGCAGGCTGCTGAAATAAACTGAAATTTAAATAAACTGATTTTTTACAGCAGTCTGGTGGTAGACGGTGGTGGTGGTGGTGGTGATGGACCGTGGACCGTGGTGGTGGTGGACGGTGGTGGACCGTGGTAGGTGGTGGACGGTGGTAGGTTGTGGTGGACCGTGGTGGTCGACCGTGGTGGTGGTGGTAGGCGGTGGTGGTGGACGGTGGTGGTGGTGGTAGGCGGTGGTGGTGGACCGTGGTTGGTGGTGGTGGTGGACGGTGGTGGTGGTGGTGGTGGACGGTGGTGGTGGTGGTGGACGGTGGTGGTGGACCGTGGTGGTGGTGGACGGTGGTGGTGGGTGGTGGTGGACCGTGGTGGTGGTGGTGGACGGTGGTGGTGGTAGGCGGTGGTGGTGGACCGTGGTTGGTGGTGGTGGTGGACGGTGGTGGTGGTGGACGGTGGTGGACCGTGGTGGTGGACGGTGGTGGTGGTGGACGGTGGTGGTGGGTGGTGGTGGACGTGGTGGTGGTGGTGGACGGTGGTGGTGGGTGGTGGGTGGTGGTGGTGGTAGGTGAGGAGAAGAGAAGTGGAGAAGACCTTAGAAGACTTTGGAACAAGTCTGCACCAAGAAAAGGTCAGGAAGACCTTTTTGAGTGAAAGGTCTTCCAAAAAACAAACAATCTGCAGACCCCAAACGTCTGCGTGCGTCTGCGTGACGCAGACAAAAGAGGTCAAAAGTGCTTCTGAGGAAAAAACAAACAACACCTTAGAGTACACCAGTTATGCAGGCACTACCATACTCTACTACCACTTGAGTTGACTGTCGCAACCCCTCTTGTCGCCGTTAGATGTTGGCAACCGCCGGAAAGTCGTGCCATGTGTTGCGGCCATTGCCACCCTCGGTCACTACCACCCACACGTGTCGTGTCGTCTCACTTCGTTTCATGATGATTGTTGTTTGATCCAAACCTGTTTGTTGGATTTTGGACTGTGGGTTTCCGTGTATGGAATTAGCGACCAAGTCATTGTCTCACGGTGTTTCTAAAACGCCGTATGGTAGGTTTTGTTTCTATATGGCTTACAACCGGACTCCGGGGTGTGACATACTCTTAGTTGAGTGAACACAAGGTCGAGTAGTTTTTCTTAAAACGACACAGACACTTCATAATTCAACACCAACAGAGATCCACCTAAATGCCCACAATAGGGTTTGATTCCACACCACTTGGTTAAGGGAATGCCATTGCCATTAGACTAAAGGTGTAATATCCGGTTATTTTTGTTAGTTAAAGAAAAAAAACGTTTTATTTTTATTTGAAATGTAATAAGTGATTTGTTTTAATGATGGTTAATTGCTAATTTATTTTGGCATGATAAATACAAATAATAGTTGATATTCTTTTAATCTATTTTTATAAACAAATAAAACGTAAGAGAGGTAACGAATATGTCAACTAAATTTCTGAATATTCGCATAGAATCCCTACGAAACCTACCTTCCCTTCACCTATAAAACCCCATATTTTAGCTCCTGTGGAGGCGCACAAGCAAACCAGAGAAACGGTGAATTCAGAGACCGAGCTTGGTGAATTAGACGGTGAAAGCGTCGAGTCGCAGTTGCGCTTTGAAGGTAAACTCCATCGATAACCATAAGTCTGTCATGGTTTCTGCACTAAATCAATGTTTTAGAGAAGTCAACCGGTTGAGTTTCGAAATTGTTAATCTGTATGTGGTAGCAATCTTGTCTTCAAATAGGATCATGAATATTCATATAGGTTAATTTAGTCAAATGAAGTTTACTAAGATGTATAGATGTTTACGGGTTCACCATAAAAGAATTCATATTTTGCGATATATCGTCAAGGTTATAAACAGGTTTGGTGATATAGATGTCGGCTTCCATATACCCAGTTAAGTAAGAAGATGGCATGATAGTAATTTGTCTTGAAACTTGATAGTAATTATCAAAACAAGATGTGGATGGGGTGAAGCTACGCTTGTTTTTTTTATAAATGTATATAAATTGATTAGTTTTTTTTTTTAAACAAATTACTTCATATCAATTTTATTTACAATGACAATATATGTATATATCTTTTGTAAATTAAAATGACCATTTACGAATGAACTAATTAGAATATAATTGTACCATTATACATACTGCTAGGGAAACATTGAATAGCCTTACTTATATAGTTTTAAAGATTATTTGGATAAACAGACACATATATTCTAAGAAACTCAACCAGTCGAATAGATGCTCGATTGAGGAAGCACAATGATTACTTATATTTGATTTTAGTACGTGTTGCATATAAATGTAGGCGTTGTCGTGAGAAGTGGTCACAAGTTGTTTGACTAGCATACCTTGTCAAGGTAAGATATTGTTTTCTGAAAAGTTGGGTGCACATCAAAAGAACATTTTTTTTATATTGCAAATTATTTATGATTCATGCTGGTATGTACATGGGGTTTTATTTTGATGATTGGGTTGGGTGACACGGGATACTACTTTTTAATATTTTGTTATTAAAATGTTATTTTCATGCCTTGCAATGATGAACCTATGTCTAATATGATACATGACAACGATTTAGACAACACTAGACTTTTGACTTGTAAGACACATGCACGTTAAGGGCCCTAGAATATTAAAGAGCTAATGAAGAAAAAAATTTAGAATTAAAGGAAAGCGAACGAACATGATTGAGAGGTAATACTCTCTGATGGATCCATCCCAAGATTTGGTGTGGGTATGCTTGCATATACATACCAGGAGCGGTACCGTGGCACCAAGATTTAAAGACACGCCCAAGAGCCACATGCGTGAAGTACTTGCTCGCTATTGTTTACGGACGATGGCTAACGACAACAGTGAACTGCTTTTGTGCTCCTTCACTTAGTCGGTTGTAGTGGACATTCCCCCGACCGGTCTATCCGATGCACATGGTTTACTATGTGTAGTTCTGGAGACCTAAGGACTATCCTCCACGTGGTTTATGATGATGAAAGATGAAAAAAAAAAACAAAAATTAAACCACGTGATATGATAAAGATTAAGATTTAAGATATGAATGTGATAAGATGGAAAAGATAAAGATTAGATTAGATTGCTTAAAGATAGGCACGAATTTAAGATTGTTTATTTGATTATGTTGTTTTGTTTGGATCATAGTTTGCAATCACATGAGCTGAATGATTTATGAATAAAATGATGTATTTCTTTGTTTTAAGATTTACCCTTTATCTTACTCAGCCTTAAAAAGCTGACACTTGTTTTCGAAAATCGATGTGTACTATTTTCAGGGTAGTTAAGAATGTTAGACGCGAAGCTTGTGAGGATTGGGTAGAGGAACTTTGACAAGACCTAACGGATTTAAATGATTCGTTTTTTTTATTTGTATTATAGTAAGGTTCGTTTATGATTCTATTGCTATGAATGACGAGTAACACCCAAGTTTTATGATCATTTCGATGACTTTTAAATGGTTTATAAAATTTTTATAAGAACTTCCGCTACGAAAGAAAGGTTTTTGAAATGTTAAATTTATGAAAAAAAATACGGGGTGTTACAGTTGGTATCAGAGCAATAGTTTAAGCGAACTAGGTACAATGATTAGGTGCCTAGACTTAAACTTAGGACTTTGATTTATGAAATTTGAAGATAGGTGGGAGTAGTATGGGTTGAGAGTGTGTGACCTAAACGATTAGTTCTATGCGTATGCGGTAGGAACGGTATGGTTCCATGTGTGCATTTCGTATTGCGTAATTCTAATCGTCCTCTCTACCAGATCAAATAATGGTGAACACACGAGCTAGGGGTGTTGGACAGTCGGGACATGTTGATGGTGAGGAAGCAAGTGTTACTGCATCAGGAGTCCGACCACTTATCACTGCTGGACAAGGAAACCAAGCTAGGCAGAATCAAGGTCGTGGAGCAGTGATTCAGGAGCCAGTGATCCAGGAGGTTCAACCTACTACTGAAGAGTTGATGAACCAAATGCAACAAATGAGGGATGAGCTAGAAAGAACTCGGGAGGAGCTAAGACAACATCAAATGAGGAATCAAGTTCATGATCGACAAGAAAATGTTGGGGATAATGGAGCTAGGATCAACCAAGGTAACCGGGTGGTCATGCCTCGCAATGAAGGAGGTTGTTCATTCAAAACCTTCCTAAGTTGCCAACCACCTAAGTTCGAAGGAAGTACAGATCCAACAGAGAGTCAAAGATGGATTCGGGGAATGCAACAGGCGTTTGATTCGTGTGACTGTGATGAGGATCACAAGGTGGTTTATGCTATACGGATGTTGAGAGGGAAAGCATTGGATTGGTGGGACACCGTTAGTTCCGTTTTGGGGCAAGAAGCTGTTAATAACTTGAGTTGGACCATGTTTATAGAAAGATTTAATGAAGACCATTGCACTAAGAGGGATCGAAACAAGATGATAGATGAATTCCTGACTTTGAAGAAGGGTGACATGACTATAGATAAGTATGCTAGTAGATTTGTTGAAAAACTAAAGTTTGCTCGGAAGGTGGCACCTGATGAGGAAGAGGTAGTAAATCGTTTTCTGGCAGGTTTGCCTGCTGCCTATAGATTTGCAGTACGAAGAGCCACAACCTTAAATGCAGCTATTCAGGAAGCAAAAATAGTTGAAGATGATCTTGTTTTAGAGGAAAAAGAAAAGAAAGTTTTGATAGAAAAGAAAGCTAGTGGAGAGAAGAGAAAATGGGATGGGCAGTCAGGATCCTCCAACAAGTCTAGCTTGGAGCAAACTAAAGAGGATACAGAGTCACAAAGAACATGGAGTTGGTGCTCAGGTTGCAACTCAAGGCATAATGGGAAGTGCACCAAAGAAACTCAAAGATGTTTTCGATGTGGAGCAAGTGGGCATTTAGGTAAAGAGTGTACCAGCAAAGATCCAATATGTTATACCTGTAGGAAAATGGGACACATCAGTGCCGATTGTCCTGAAAAGAAAGATGCCGGGTTTGGTGGAGAGAATAGGAAGAAGAATGATCCTCCCCGTAACAATGGAAGGGTTTTTCAGTTGACAGGCAGGGAAGCGAAATAAAACGAGAAGAGATTGGTGTTAGGTTATTTTTTTTCTTATGGTCAAATTACGAGGACGTAATTTCTTTTTAGGAGGAGATAATTGTAATATCCGGTTATTTTTGTTAGTTTTTTTTTCTAACAATATAACTAATTCATTCCAGGACAAAGAAAATTACATTAAGATAGCGGGCAGGCGGGCAACAAGCTGCGCCGCCACCCCTTTCTGGATAGCAAATCCTAATCTACTAAAAACATAACCATGTCCACCCGGAGCCGAGACACTACTGTGAATAACCCGCTGGACCCTGGTCAGGAAACGGGTAGCCTCCGGTGCCAATGAGCCAAAGGTATCAAAAGCCAAAGGTACAAAAACGTGTTGGTTCTCCTCGCAGGCTTTAGCATGTTTGTCTACCTTCTTTGCCTCTGCTTTCCGGACCGATTGCCCTTCAACAAAGCCACTATCCCTCAACCCAACTAGGGGAGATACACCTGTCAGGTCAACACAAGCATGCTTCCCCCGGCCCACCCAAAGACAAGGAGATCTGCTGGTCGTAGGGTGGATCTCCCTTCTGCTGGATCCGAGAGGAAGTTTACAGGGGCCTCCTTCTTGGCTGAGATCCCAGCCCATCTTAAAATGTCCCACAGAATGTCTCGAACCCAATCATGCCGATATTTAAAACCAGGCAACTCCTTACAATGAACCGCGTGTTCCCCGTATTCATCCAGGCAGGCCTTACGGCACATCGGACAGATGTCATCCTCCTGGTACATTGGGATCATCAGCCGATATTTAAGAATGGCCCTGTATTCAATAGCGGACATGCTTTGGCCTAAACCTTCGATCGGGATAACAGTTAGGAAATCTTGGGCGTGGGGGGTTTGCAGGCATTCAATAACTGCCCTCTGACGGGGGGACAGACCAAAAACTTCACCCAGGTTCTGAGCGATTTTGCCATAAAGGGCATTCGCCAAAGTTTTCTGAGGCTTTGGGGGGGCGGTGTCCTTGTTAGAAAAACCGCCAATATCAAAACCTGGGAGATAGTCATTTAGCTTTTCGAGGGCCTGCACGTAGTCCAAGTCTGCGCCGAAAACCCCGCTATTTCGTAGGATGTGGTCTTGAAGGTTCCAGGACTGAGCTCGTGACGCCACAAACGCATACATGCCGACATCCTTCGCTGAGAGGAGCCCTAATCCTCCCACACGCATCGGCAAAGACGCCATCCGCCATTGTAGGTCACCAAAGAAAGGCCCCCCACATACCACTATGTCTTCAATGGCTTCCCGTAAACCCTTGTCAAAACATGATACTGCTTCATCCATCATGGAGGGTTGGCAGGTCCGTAACCCAAAAAGCAACTTAGCAACCCCCATACATGACCTGAGCAGGAGGAGTTCACTCTGGGGATCCCTAAGGCAGGGCAAGAGTTGCATGAGTTCAACAGCGCGCGATGCCCTCCGCCTTGCCAATCCGCGGATAAAATAAGGGTCACGGCTAACAGCCCCTCCGAGGAGCTTCACCCCTTTTTCTGGCCTACCAATCCCGCTGGGAAAAAGCCCCTCCTGAAGTTTCACCCCATTACAAGACGGCCAAAAAACCTCTGTTTTCTTAATATTAAGCTGAAGCCCCAAGGATGGCCCCTCTAGCCGGATAATGTCTAAGGCTTTAGCAACTTTGGTGGCCTCACCAATAATCGTCCCATCGTCCAGGTACCACGCATGAAATGGGAGTTTACAAATTTCTTGTACCCGGAGAACCATAGGGTGTAAAGCAAGGGCGAAAAGGAGGGGACCTAAAGGGTCCCCCTGCTGAACCCCCGTGGTGGCCCCTATACAGTCATTACCAACATACAACCTAGCTGGCTGGGCATATAGGAACTGGACCCATGAATAGATAGACGGGCAATGTTGATGGACCTCTCGAAGAAGGGCAGTGCGGTCGATCATATTAAAGGCGTTCGAAAAATCTACCGTGAGCATAGCCAAGGACCCGTCCGCATGGAAGGAGCTTAAGAACCTGTTCGCGCTGTGAAGCACCGCCTCCGCCCCATTGGGTGTTCCCACCCCAAATTGAAAGTCCCCAAGGTACTTAGCCATTTCCTTCCCAACCTTCCTCATAGCCACTTTAGAAACTAATCTGCGCCAAATGGCCCCTATGGCAATGGGCCGAATCCCGTTATCAGGTTTCAATAAAGGGGTGAGGGGGGCCGAAGAAATAAATTCAGCTAGAACCCTTGGGCACAAACCCCCTAGCCAAAGGTTGACGACTTCAGTAATAGCTGAGAGCAACCCCGTGGAAGTCACTGACCCTTCTCCAGTAAGAGCGTCTAGCAAATGTTGGGCCCTCAAACCGTCCCTCCCACAAGAAGTCCCTTTAGGGAAAGACCGGAGACATCCAAGCACACAATCCATATCCACAATAAGGGCGGGCATGACGTCAGAGTTGGCGGGCAGGGACGGAGGAGGCATCACCGGATGTTTGTCAATAAGGGCGTTCATGGTAGATTCCCCAAAAGGAGCAACCCCACTGGAACACAACACCTTGACAGCA
The DNA here is from genome assembly GCA_030844895.1 of Ambrosia x helenae. Lineage (NCBI taxonomy): Eukaryota > Viridiplantae > Streptophyta > Magnoliopsida > Asterales > Asteraceae > Ambrosia > Ambrosia x helenae. The sequence continues at coordinate 70,763,947 of CM061225.1, forward strand.
GCTGTGAAGTGACCATCCCTAACTTTTCTTAGGCATTGTTTGACATTGGGGCTCTCTTCAGAAGGCTTAATCCCCCTTACACCCTGGGTAAAGAAAACACCCTCCCCCGCACTATCAAAAGGGGAAGAAACCAAATCTGAAAACCCAGAACCGTCTTTCCACAAGGAAAGCGCTTGCAGGATGCTACTACATTGCAAGGATTTCCTATTCCCAGACCTCCGCTCCTGCCTAGTGGACGGTTTGACCACCCGCAGAGTACACCTCGGCAATAAAAGCAATTTGACCCAACTTTCTACAGACCCTGGAGAGGCCACCACCTTTCGTAAGGCACCTGTCAAAACTTGGGCGAACGCCAATCGACAGCTTGGCGGAATGCTTTTGACAGTTTGAATGGGCAGAGAGAAAACCTTTTCAAGGAGGGATAAATCCCCGACAACCCCTCCTGAAGGACCTGGTTCCATATCAGTAGCCGCACGCCGAGGTTTCTGAATCCCCACAATGAAATCTTCCACATCCCCTGTATTCACAGAAAAGGAGAAGACATCATCAACGCCGTGGTTACACCTTTTGCTAAGAGCATGCATCACCATGCACCTCCCACATAGCCATTTGGCCCCATCTTGAAGGGCGCCCCCAACATCCATAAACAGGTCCAGATCTTGAGACATGGCATCTCGCAATGACGCCTTCCGATTTTCTGTCTTGAAATGCAGACTCTGCATGTGCTCGAGAAGGCGGAAAAACCCCGAAAACCCCGGTTTACCATCTTTACACTCATGGAAATGCTTGAAGGGGCATGATCTAAGCCCACTGCTTGAGCCAGGGCCCGAACCTCCTGGCTTACCAATCCGATCCCTTTTTTTAGGAGCCATAAACACATCCAAAGCAACCCAGATAAAAAGCAAGAAAAACCTAAAGGACCCCTACTCGAGGCGAGGTGGGGCAATAAACCGATGAAAACAAGAACTTAAAAACTTCAGGTAGACAACGGGAGAGTAAAGGGGGAGCAACCAACAATTGCTCACCTCCTACCCGTCAACCGCAACACCCTATTTTATACCATCATACTATATTATTATTATTATTATTATTATTATTATTATTATATTATATTACTATTATTATATGGAGTTTGACTTCAAACAAGAAAAACAGAGTCACCAACTATAATAATAATAAAAATATAATGGTTGCCAATGATAACAAGGAAAGTTTGACCCAAGCCAACCAAATTAATTGTTATCCCATTTTATCCAAATCCCTTGACCTTCTATCATTTTTTTTTCCAAACTTTTCTGGTAAGATAGCTTAACAACAACAAATCAGGTGGAGGGGCCTAAACATGAATGTTAGTAGGTTAAAGGGGCGAGTAGATCTGAAACGAGACGAAAGAAGCTTACAAAAAAAAAATGAAAGGGCGAATGGGTGCAGGTTAGGGTCGAACGAAGGCCGGAGGGGTTGAAAATGGTCGAATGAAGGAAGAAGGGGGTCGAACGAAGGTTGCAGGAGGGGTGAAAGAGGGTCGAATGAAGGCAGTTGAAAAGTGACCGTTGGGTTGGGTGGGAGTGGAGGAGGGGTGGAGGCGGAGGAAAACAGAGATGGGTGAAGGCGGAGGGGATTACGGGAGGGGGAGGGTGAAGGCGGAGGAGGTTAACAGAGGAGGAGGGAGGGAGGAGGCGGTGGAGGAGGGAAGGAGCGGTGGAGGTAGATGAAGGAGAAGGGTGGAGGAGGGGAGGAACGGTGGAGGTAGATGGAGGAGGTCGCCGGTCAGAGGAGGGAGGGAGGAGGCGGTGGAGGAGGAGGGAAGGAGGCGGTGGAGGAGGGAAGGAGGTCGCCGGTCAGAGGAGGGAGGGAAGGAGGCGGTGGAGGAGGGTAGATGCAGAAAGATAGGAGAGGAACAGAGTATTTTCATTAAAAAGGGGAAAATAGTGTTAGTTAAAGAAAAAAAAAACGTTTTATTTTTATTTGAAATGTAATAAGTGATTTGTTTTAATGATGGTTAATTGCTAATTTATTTTGGCATGATAAATACAAATAATAGTTGATATTCTTTTAATCTATTTTTATAAACAAATAAAACGTAAGAGAGGTAACGAATATGTCAACTAAATTTCTGAATATTCGCATAGAATCCCTACGAAACCTACCTTCCCTTCACCTATAAAACCCCATATTTTAGCTCCTGTGGAGGCGCACAAAGCAAACCAGAGAAACGGTGAATTCGGAGACCGAGCTTGGTGAATTAGACGGTGAAAGCGTCGAGTCGCAGTTGCGCTTTGAAGGTAAACTCCATCGATAACCATAAGTCTGTCATGGTTTCTGCACTAAATCAATGTTTTAGAGAAGTCAACCGGTTGAGTTTCGAAATTGTTAATCTGTATGTGGTAGCAATCTTGTCTTCAAATAGGATCATGAATATTCATATAGGTTAATTTAGTCAAATGAAGTTTACTAAGATGTATAGATGTTTACGGGTTCACCATAAAAGAATTCATATTTTGCGATATATCGTCAAGGTTATAAACAGGTTTGGTGATATAGATGTCGGCTTCCATATACCCAGTTAAGTAAGAAGATGGCATGATAGTAATTTGTCTTGAAACTTGATAGTAATTATCAAAACAAGATGTGGATGGGGTGAAGCTACGCTTGTTTTTTTTATAAATGTATATAAATTGATTAGTTTTTTTTTTAAACAAATTACTTCATATCAATTTTATTTACAATGACAATATATGTATATATCTTTTGTAAATTAAAATGACCATTTACGAATGAACTAATTAGAATATAATTGTACCATTATACATACTGCTAGGGAAACATTGAATAGCCTTACTTATATAGTTTTAAAGATTATTTGGATAAACAGACACATATATTCTAAGAAACTCAACCAGTCGAATAGATGCTCGATTGAGGTAGCACAATGATTACTTATATTTGATTTTAGTACGTGTTGCATATAAATGTAGGCGTTGTCGTGAGAAGTGGTCACAAGTTGTTTGACTAGCATACCTTGTCAAGGTAAGATATTGTTTTCTGAAAAGTTGGGTGCACATCAAAAGAACATTTTTTTTATATTGCAAATTATTTATGATTCATGCTGGTATGTACATGGGGTTTTATTTTGATGATTGGGTTGGGTGACACGGGATACTACTTTTTAATATTTTGTTATTAAAATGTTATTTTCATGCCTTGCAATGATGAACCTATGTCTAATATGATACATGACAACGATTTAGACAACACTAGACTTTTGACTTGTAAGACACATGCACGTTAAGGGCCCTAGAATATTAAAGAGCTAATGAAGAAAAAAATTTAGAATTAAAGGAAAGCGAACGAACATGATTGAGAGGTAATACTCTCTGATGGATCCATCCCAAGATTTGGTGTGGGTATGCTTGCATATACATACCAGGAGCGGTACCGTGGCACCAAGATTTAAAGACACGCCCAAAAGCCACATGCGTGAAGTACTTGCTCGCTATTGTTTACGGACGATGGCTAACGACAACAGTGAACTGCTTTTGTGCTCCTTCACTTAGTCGGTTGTAGTGGACATTCCCCCGACCGGTCTATCCGATGCACATGGTTTACTATGTGTAGTTCTGGAGACCTAAGGACTATCCTCCACGTGGTTTATGATGATGAAAGATGAAAAAAAAAAACAAAAATTAAACCACGTGATATGATAAAGATTAAGATTTAAGATATGAATGTGATAAGATGGAAAAGATAAAGATTAGATTAGATTGCTTAAAGATAGGCACGAATTTAAGATTGTTTATTTGATTATGTTGTTTTGTTTGGATCATAGTTTGCAATCACATGAGCTGAATGATTTATGAATAAAATGATGTATTTCTTTGTTTTAAGATTTACCCTTTATCTTACTCAGCCTTAAAAAGCTGACACTTGTTTTCGAAAATCGATGTGTACTATTTTCAGGGTAGTTAAGAATGTTAGACGCGAAGCTTGTGAGGATTGGGTAGAGGAACTTTGACAAGACCTAACGGATTTAAATGATTCGTTTTTTTTTATTTGTATTATAGTAAGGTTCGTTTATGATTCTATTGCTATGAATGACGAGTAACACCCAAGTTTTATGATCATTTCGATGACTTTTAAATGGTTTATAAAATTTTTATAAGAACTTCCGCTGCGAAAGAAAAGTTTTTGAAATGTTAAATTTATGAAAAAAAATACGGGGTGTTACAAAAGGACTCTTGGTCCGTGGATTAGTTATCATCCACCCATACTACTATAAATATTTCTTTCATGTATTGATTTTTCATTCACTATAAACTTGCTATAAACTCACTTTCAACTCACAGATTCTTCGTAAGAGATATTCTTAATTCTTTAACAAACAAAAAATTTAGAGAAACTAGGTGTATAAAATCACGCGCGTTGCGCGTTTAACAATTGAGATTTAGATGAGATGTTAATTAATCAATGAATTATACAATCGAGATTTCATTTTGGTTGTAAACGTTAAAAAAATAAAGAAATCTATACATAAGGTAACACATGAAATTTGTAACGAAATTACATAAGATTATGTTATTTATATTAATAGTATATAATATAATAATTTTTTTAATAAAATAATATGAATAAAATAATAGTATATAATATATTGATAGTGTATAATATAATAAAGTTTTTGAATAAAATAATAGTATATAATATATTAATTAGGGATGAGCATACAAGGCCGAATACCGATCCTGTCCCGTCCCGATCCCGATACCGTACCGAACCGAGTGGTTTCGGGATCGGTATCGGTACCCATATTTATGGATTTTCAGTTTTGGTATTATCGGTATTGGTACGGGATCGGTATGGTATCGGTATTTTAAGGTAAAATACCGATACCATACTGGTACCGTACCGATACCGTACCGTTCGGTATCGGTATTGTCGGGATCGGTATAAAAAGTTTTTGAATAAAATAATAGCATATAATATATTAATTAGGGATGAGCATACAAGGCCGAATACCGATCCCGTCCCGTCCCGATCCCGATACCGTACCGAACCGATACCGAACCGAGTGATTTCGGGATCGGTATCGGTACCCATATTTATGGATTTTCGATTTCGGTATTATCGGTATCGGTATTGTCGAGATCGGTATAATATATTAATAGTATATAATATAATATATTAATAGAATATAATATATAATATAAATAAAATATATTAGTTTTACTATTCATTTGAATCACTGTTCAAATGAGTTGTAAAACTAATATATAGTAATGGTCATCAAATTTAAGAACATTTTCACTCCTCTAATTCATAGAACATCCATAGATGATAGTTGCACAATATGTATTTTCATAATTCCAAATCCATGCATAATAATATATAAAGTCTATGATGTATGACACAAACCAAATAGTTTTGTGAAATAGTTGAGACTCACAGTTAGATTTACCTACTTATACAATTATTCTTTTAGGTGAGCATGAGAACCGTTGCCGAAAAACTCATGGTACCCAGAGACCTTTACCTACATATACAACAGTATTTGTTTTCATGATTGGAAGTGTATTAGTATTCTTTTCTTGACTAGGGTCCAACGGGTTGTCCACAGCAATAGTTCATCTTCAGGGGGCAATGATTTGTCTTTGGTAGACTAGGGTTCGCAATTCAAAAAGGGGCGGCGACGCAGCTTGTTGCCCGTCTACCTTCTATTGTGATATAACTTTCGTATTTTGTTTTAATGTAATTTGAGTAATTGAATTTAATTATTTATTAGCCAAATGATTGATATCCCACATTAGTGGTTTGACTTATATCCCTTTTTTTTTGGAAGGTGTACTTTAGCGGTGAAACCAATCGACAGACAACCCCTCAACCCGAGTTCGAATCACTACCCACGCACCAGTGTCCACTTTGAAGTTATCTCAAACCGTTACAGAGAATTTTTTCGTGTGTGCGCAGAATTCGAACTCAATACCAAGCCGGGCGGGAAACCTTCGAAGAGGTAAACCCTCCCACCTTTCCCCAGCTGGGCTGGAGGTCATTGGCAGTTTGACTTATATCCCAAAAATGAGAAATGATATTTAGTTATATATTCACCGTAAATACTTACCAATTATATTATACTACATGTATTAATGAAAAGTTAAGATGAACAGTGTGATGGCATTTTGGTAATATCTTGATGCTGCAAGGGTGATTTATAATTCGGTGAATGTGATGGTGGTGGTCTCTAAGACCATGTGTAGTGGGGGGCTTTATTTATAAAGCCCCCCTTCCTGATTGGTCCACGTGGCTGCTGAGTCAGCGTGGAGAGAGAAACTGAAAAAGGGGTGTAGTGGTGGGGCTTTATTTATAAAGCCCCTGTTTGTGATTGGTTGATTTTTTTAATTTTTTTTTAATCTTTTAATTCAAAATAATTAAAATAAAAGACAAATAAATATAAAAAAATTACAAATAATATTAAAAACACAACTAATATTAAAAAAATTACAAGTAATATTAAAAAAAAAGTTACAACTAATATTAATTTTCATCTTCGGATTCTTCATATTCGTCTTCGTCCTCTTCTTCTTCTTCGTCACCTTCTTCTTCTTCTTCTTCTTCTTCTTCTTCTTCTTCTTCTTCTTCTTCTTCTTCGTTTCCTCCTGGGTTTGGAATATACCGAACCGACCACGCTTGTTGGACCAAATCCGCAGCTAACGCGTCATGTACTTCATGGTCGCGAAGTTCATGTGCGTTGAGCACTCTTTCTTGAACATTAGCTTGCGGTAGATCCTGAACGGCTTCCGGTACGTAATTTTGGCATATCGCTTTACCATCATCTTCTAATATCATATTATGCATGATTATACATGCATACATAGCATCTCGCAGCTTGTCTGTGGTCCATGCACGAGCAGGGTTTCTTATGTAATGCCAACGCTGTTGAAGAACCCCAAAACATCTCTCTATGTCCTTTCGCGCCACCTCTTGGACCTTTTTAAAGTGTGCCCTTTTTTCATCGTACGGGTTACTAAACGTCTTAACGATAATGCTATACCTCGGATATATTCCGTCAGCCAAATAGTATCCGTGTGGGTAGTAGTTTCCATTAGCGTAAAAGCACGTCTTCGCTGCCCTGCCAGAAACGAAATCCTCTATAATAGGCGACTGCTCAAAAACGTTTAAGTCGTTGCATGAACCCGCAACACCAAAATAGGCCGACCAAACCCGAAGATCGGAAAAATGGGCCTTCTAAGATAACGGGCTCCGTACAACTTTATTATTCCTAAAACAAATAAATACAAACATATATAAAAAATAAATACAAACATATACAAAAAAAAATACAAACATATATAAAAAAAATACCTTGGCAAAAATACTCCAAAGAATCGCGTGTTGTTTTCTCGGCCATTTTTAAATACTCGTCGTTGATATCCGTCGTGTTGTCGTATGCGAGTATACGCAGTGCCGAGGTACACTTTTGAATAGACGTGAATCCCATCATCCCCTAGCATCCGCTTTTTGTTTAAAGTACGGAAACGCGTTTTCAAGATCTTCGGATATACGTAGAAATAAACGTTTGCTCATCCGGAAACGACGCCTAAAGATCTTTGGGTCGGGGTAAGTCGGGTTTTCATCAAAGTAATCCTTCATCAAACGAACATTTGCCGATACACGATCTCGTCCGTAGTACTGCCTAGTTTGTTTTGGAGGTGTAGGCATACTAGTTTCTTCAAGATACCGCGCCGAAAGCGCTAGCGCACTCGTAATGGCATCTTGCTCCAACTCTTCGTCTGTGGAATAACCCTCGTCGCCTAGAAACTCTCTATAATATTCTCTCGCAATAGATGATGGCGCGGGGGAACCCATTTACTTCTAATATTGGTAAGTATGTGTTTGAATATTTTTTTGAAGGTAATTTTGAGTTTGTATTAATATATATATATATATATATGTGTGTTGTGTGTGTTGTATTTATAATAACAAAAAAAAATAGTCGTTTGAAATTAAAGGAAACGGTCAAATGACCGTTGCAATCCACGTGTCCAATTTCCATTTGCTGGTTCAATTATCACACAGCGTTATTAATATAACGCCTGCAACGATTTTGTGAAAATAGCGCCCCCCTGTAGCGGTGTTGGGGACGCTATTTTTGAAAAAATTTGGTAAATCGCGCCCCACTACGGGTGGTCTAAGGCTATGGGGTGTGGAGACATGAGAAAGGTCATGTCTCCACGCCACATAGGATGCCACCTAAGCTTGGTCATGTCTCCATATGCTTGAGACATGGGTGGGGTGTGGAGACATGAGAACCCCATGTCTCAAGCATTAAATACTATTATTTTTTTATAAAAAATAATTTTAACAACTTTTATAAAACTAACAAATAAATAAATAATGTTAAATTAAAAACTAAATATTATAAATAAAAAGTACAAGACATGATAAATTTTAAAAATAAAAACGAACACACCGAAAAAAAAAGATACGATATCCTAAAATATGTAAAACTATTTCCACTTGTTAATCAACTTGTCTTGCAAATTTTTCAACGCGGCGCGTTTGTCTTCGGGATAACTCGAGATATCGGCGGACATAATCTTCCACTCTTCCACCGCCTTCGATTCGTCAATCAACCTAATCTTATCTTCCTTGATTTTTATTTTTCTTTCGTTAGCATGGTTGAATGCTTCCATTTGCGCGCTTAATGTTTCAAGCTTGGAAGCGCTCCCGCTCGAGCTACCCGTTGCCGCTTTCTTCCCGGCCGCCGCCTCTTTTCGAGCTTTGTCCCGACCTACATAATAAACATTAAAATATTTTTATACTATAACGAAAACGCAACGAATTATATATAAAAATAACTATAAATTTATAAACCTATGGGGCGTGGCTCCTCCATGAATTCTGGTTCATCGAACTCGGGCTCGTCGTTGATATCAATGTCGATTGGAACAGACGGACCTCCCTTTTTAGCTTTAGTTTTTCTTTTCGCCCGTTCAACCTCGTTCCGAACCCCCCCCCCCATTTTTGTTCATCTTTCAATACCTGCCAAGCATGTATCATAGCGAACGATCTATTTGTCTCATCTTTATATTTCTTCAACGCCGCCTCAAAAATGTTTTGCTCGTTCCAACCACTAGGCGGATTTGACTTAATACGGTTGTAAATTCCATTGAATTTACCACAATCCGCATTTACCTTTCGCCACTTCGAGCTAAGAGCGTCGTTTTTTCGATACGGGCGGCTTTGCATCAACTTGTGAAAGTATTCGTTCGCCGCATCCCATAATTGGGATATCGATTGGTCGGTACCTATAATTAAGTAATAACATCAACAATATAAAACATAAACATATATATTTCGAAAAAAAAATAAACACATATATATTTCGAAAAAAATATAACATAAACATCTATAAATTTAAATATAAAACATAAACATATATATTTCGAAAAAAAATAAACACATATATATTTCGAAAAAAATATAACATAAACATCTATAAATTTAAATAATTTACCGATGTTGGCACGTGTTGAAGCAAAGACATACGCCTTAGCTAAGGCTTCCTCTTCGACATCGGACCATGGTCTAGGGGCTCCCTCTAGTGGTTTACCACGTCCCGGTCCCGGATCTCTTTGTTTTCCCTTGCGTTTTCCTTTGGTTCGTGGCGTAGGTTGGGTTTCGGGAATTATCTCATCATCCGTTTCATTCTCCGATTCGACGAGTTGAGATGGTCCAAGTGGTGTAGCGGGTTGGGATGTCCCAAGAGGTGTAGTGGGTTGGGATGTTCCAAAAGGTGTCATAGGTTGTGGTGGTATAGAAAATTGTTGGGTATTTTGGAAGTTTTGTATTTGTTGCATATAGCTTTGCATTTGCATATATGCGATCGGGTTTAACTGTGCAAAGGCGACCGGGTTTTGAAGCATTTGCGCTACCGCCGGAATCGGTGTAACGGTTTGTGAGATGGGTGGATCGACTACCGGCGTGTAACCCGGTGTCGAGAAAGGGTGAGTGGGGTTTTCATTTGGGTTTTGGTTGAATTGTTGGAAAGGATCCATAGAGATTTTTTTATAAAAATGTGGTTAGTTTATAAAATGTAGAGATATGTGGTATAAAATGTAGAGATATGTGGTTGATTTTGGTTGATTTGGGGTATTTATATTAAAAAATAAACATTGAAAATTTAATTTTTTTAAAAAAATAGCCGTTTGGCTTTTTCTGACCGTTGCCCAACGTCATTTTCAAAAAAAAAAAAAAATAATAATAATAATAATAATAATAAAATAAAATTACGTGATTGGACAGTCCTTCACGTCCTCAGAGGAACGGCAGGGACGGGGGGAGGGGGCGGTGTGCTGGGCTGAGACGGGGCAAAAAGGTGAGACGGGGGTGGGCGGGCGTCTCCATACCCCTTAGCCTAATAGGCCTGTATGGGCGGCCATGTCCTCCTCATCCGCGTGGCCTGACACACGTGTCCTTCCCCGGGGTCACGTACACACCTTTTCTTTCTTTTTTTTCCCAATATCCACACACATTCACACTTGCTGTTTTCAAAAGTTAGAGCGATAAGGGTGTGAGAGAGAGAGGGAGAAATTGACGACAGGAGGTGCCGATGATGAATTGATCAAGGCTGACAACAATAATTAGGGTTCCGGCAAAGATTCTGGTTAGTCATTGGATGCGTGGTGTTGTTTCCACTGATCAGGGAGATGGGCGTCCGCGGTGAATGCGGTTTGCCTTCGTCATTTTCACTATCTTTTACGTTATTTTCACTTTCCTAAACTAAATCCATGTAGCAGATAATTTATTATTAATTATTTTGTTTCTTTTTCGAATATAGGAAATTACAACGTCATCAAATAATGTTGTTTTTGAATAATATGCTATGCATTTGCTGGTTTAAGTTCCATTCCATCCGAGGCCAAGACAATTCAACCATTTGAAGCAAGATACTTGAAGTTATTGGATGAGGTAATTAACTCTGTTTAATATTATTATATAGGGGCCTATCAATCGGGAGGTTTGTTGGTTTTTTTGCAGTGACAGACATGATATTGGGCATAATTGACCACTGCTCTAAAAGAGTCAACGATTGGTGGGTTGTAATAAAGTCATGAAAGTGTTATAGTGGTTGTAAAGTTAAAACATACCAACCTGAATATGTTTTGAATCTCGACGGGTCATCCTATTTAAAAGGCATGCCTCAGAATAACTTATCTAGGGCTTTGCGGTGGCGTCCCAATTGTAATTGTGGATTAAAATTATAGGAAGTTGATATGTAAAAATATGATGCGCGCATGGCTTTTAAGACCTAAACGCCTAGGAAATCCTCAACACTTTTTTAAACCAAGATTTGAATATGTGTGTGATTGTAGTGCAGTGCTTAATAAGAAAGAATAAACTATTTGTGTTTTTTGTTGGCTCCAATTTTTGTCATGTCAACAGCTAAAGAAGCATCACTTGCTGCTAGATATGCGTATTGGTTGCTTTAGAGAAGGTAAGCTTCAAATGCTTATTATATTTTCATTCTTCTAACTTTCAATTCCTTTCTTCTGGTTAAACTAAATGTTATCTCCGTGATGCAATAGGTTGAGCAATTAGATGTCGGGGCCCTAGTCTCAATCAAAAGACTTGGTCGTTTGACATTAGTAAGGTTTGCAAGGGTAAGTTACTTTGGGAGTGCTTGGAATATATAACTGATATTGAATCATCAGAACTTGATAATTAACTGCAGTACAATGGGCATTGGAAAGTGGTGTGCGGGTATGCTTTTACTTTTACTTTTGATTTGGTCATGTTGATTATAACCATACGTGCTCCAGTGACGAATCTAGAGTTCCCGGCGAGTATATCTAGCTGCATGTTCCACGCCAGTGCAGGTCAACAACCACGCAAGGTTAGTTTTTATTTTTTCTGATGATGATTCTGATAGTTATTACCTATGACGATATTGGGGCCTCATGATGGTCGGTGGCTGGTTAGATTGCAACTAGAAGTTTTAACTACGGTTAGTGAAGGGTTTATTTTATCGTTGTTCGGTATGAATTTTACTCGAGGCTTATATTGGTTGTTAATTATGAATAAAGGTTTTGAGCTAACAATTCACCAATGCTGGATTTATTGTTATGGACTTTTGGTATGGCATAACGACCCTTTTTTTTTTTTTTTGTTATGATTATTATCCAACTTTATAATTCAAATTTCTAGATTTAATTATAAGTAATTGCAGAAAATAGTTGAAATTGACCATAGTGCTGATCAAGAATATTGGACCAAACATGGCGCAGAGTATGTAGCTGGGAAGCTCATAAGATGTAATCATTCTTCATCCTTTTTTTGGTTGTAAATTGTGAAGTGTTATCATTATACTATTTTAAAGCTTCACTTGGAAATTTTGTACAAAGTTGTCTTAATTATATTTGTAACATTATTTGGTTATCAGATTAGGATTATGTTCAAGGATCTTATCCCCAAGGGACCTGGGAAAATGTCAATTGTTAAAATTTGTGATGTAAAGTAGAACAACCATTCTTCCTTTAGTAAAAAGTGTTGAACACAAATCATTTTACACAATTTAGTTTAGCGCGCCGCAACGCGCGCGAGGGTTATATCTAGTTCCTATCCGTTACCATAGATTTAGGATTTTAATTAGAGTGAAGCGTAGGAAGTTTTTGTAAGAAGGCAAAACCGGTAACGAGAATATGAATAAACTATATTTTAGCTTGATTAGAAAGATTTCTTACAAGTTGATTCAAATAAAGTTCAAACCATTTTACCTTATATTTTTCACATTTTTTCTATTATCAAGCGGTGCAGCTTGTTGCTCGCTTACCCGTTATCCCGTTATCCAGAGTAACTTAGTTTTTATTGTGGAATGAAATGAATGTTTATATCAATGAACTAATAAGCTATGTTTATGCAGATCTATGAGATTCAACGTAAGCATTGCAAATTCTAATTCCTACCATTTTTTAATATTAAATAATTTTTTTTCTAACAGTGTATTACCCTCAAACTCATTTTTATCGTATCTTGATTTATATACCTTGAATATGTATGTTGCATACTTTCTAACTATGTACGCAAGTATTTGTTTCATGTTATATTTTAAAGTATTAATTAAATCCAATAAGTTATTTCATGCTATTTACATATTCGATCATCTTTTATTTTATCGTTACATTAAAAGCTTTATATGATATTTTGCATGCAACCAAAATCTATACCAATTAGATTACCTAACATTCAATAAATAAAATAACTTGCATACTATAATATTTATATATATATATATATATATCATCTATTAATTGGAAAAAAAATTGAAGAAACCTGAAAAAAAATTGAAGAAACCGATTGATTTTTATGGGAATGAATATTGTGTGGAAGAATTAGTTATTTTGGATAATTGAATCTCATTAAAATCCTTAATTTAGTTGCTAAAATTGTGGGTTTTTGATAATTAATAAAATGACACAAAAGTCTATTATGCCCTTGATCTAAATATTTAATTAGATTTGATCCAACGGTTGAAAACTCTTCCTACACTTCCTACACAAAACAATTTTCTTACCGGATCCTCTACCTATATATATATATATATATATATATATATATATATATATATAGGGGAGGGTTATCTTGAGAACGCTAAATATTGTGAGAACCGTGAGAACAAGTAAAAAATCAATCAAAATCAATTTTATTTTAATACAAACCCCATTATAATCAAAATACAACATTAATAAATGAATTTTCTTTCCAAATAATTCATCTTTTCTTGCAAAAACACTTTAAAATTAACTTTTTACACATGTGTAAAAACAAATTATTTCCGTATACGTTTGAATTTTTACGCGTAAATTGTGTTTTGAGATTGTATTTTAGTAATAAAGACAAGTGTAAAAAGAAATTTTGAATTTGAATGGTTTTAGATGTCGTTCTCACGGTTCGCACGAAATATAGGTGTTCTCAAATTAACTTTCCCCTATATATATATATATATATATTATATATATATATATATAAGGGAAAATAGCGAAAACAACCATTGACTTGGTCAAATTACGAAAATAGCCACCCCAACCATCTCGGGAAAGACGGCTCACAGGTCCCGAGGCATCTGAGCTGACTCCGAAGACGGGTGAGATAGTGACCAATCAAAACAAGCCACGTGTCCCAAGTCTCTCTTTCCTCACTTTCTCCCTCCTCTAATAAAAAAATCTCCAAGCAACTCTGTGACGTCTCCCGACGCCTAAAACATCTCTGTGACGTCTCCACTGTGCCAGAAGCGTCTCTGTGACGTCTCCCAACTCCTAAAACGTCTTTTGCAACCGTGTCGGAAGCGTCTCTATGACGTCTCCCAACGCCTAAAGCCTCATGGAGATGTCTCGGGACTTGTGATTTTTTTATTATATTTTTGACACGTGGCGATTTTCGTAAATTGACCAAGTCATTGGTTATTTTCGCTATTTTCCCTATATATTATAATCTTATAGAAAATGATATTTATTTAAGGGAAAATTGCCAAAATAGCCTTTAAACGGAGCATTTTGCGAAAAATAGCCCCCTCAAGCGTCTTGGGAAAGACGGCTCACACTTCCCGAAGCACCTCAGGTGACTTTAAGTTCCAATTTACTACGGACCAATTAATTTCCGCCACGTCATCACTCACCCACTCTCTTTCCTTCTCTCCTCATTAATTACCCCGGTCTCTCTCTCTCCTCTCTCCTCACTTTCTTTCTCCTCTCTCTTCCTTTCTCTCTCTCTCCTCTCTCTGTCTTCCCAAAGATAATATATGTTGTCGGTATGGAAGTTTCGAAACCAAGCTCTGAGTACATCAATCGGGTCTGCAAACACCTGAGGGGGCTATTTTCGAGAGAGGAGGAGAGAAGGAGAGAGAAAGGGACAGGTAATTATTAGAGAGAGGAGGAGAGAAGGAGAGAGAGTGGGTGGATGATGACGTGGCGGTAAGTTATTGGTTGGAGTGGGAGATGTCTCCAAAGAGGTCTGAGAGGTCTCCAAAGAGGCTTGAGGGGGCTATTTTCGCAATATGCTCCGATCAAATGCTATTTTGGCTATTTTCCCTTTATTTAATATGAAATAGAAACTTGGTTTGGTATGAGTAATCAATGTGAATTCAATGATTCAATTATTACGTATAAAATTTTGAAACCTATAAATATGGCGCTCTAACAGCACTCACACACAAACGCCTGCAGCTGAATTTCAGCTGTTCTACAATCACACATTTCTCAATCCCTCTTTCTTTCTCCCGATCCCACACAATTTGCACATTCTTATGGCTCATAACCGATTGAATGTCTCCTCCACTCTTCCTTTCCAACATCTCATTCTCATTCTCATCACATTATTCTCTCTTTTAGCCCCGAATCCATTCGGATCGGCTACCGATCAAGTTTACTCCATACAAGTCGTTAAGGAGTTCCCTCATGACCATACTGCTTTTACTCAGGTCAGTTTTTGGTTCTGAATTCTATATGTGTTATATATTTTATATTTTTGTTTCGTAATTGACATTATTTGAGTGTATAGAAACTCAAAAACTTAAGAAAAATAGGGACAGACAAACAACGTTAATGAATTGTAATTTCAGGGACTTTTATATGGAGGGAATGATACGCTGTTCGAGTCAACTGGACTTAATGGACGTGTACGTTTGCTTTCTTTTATAATCAGCATATATACTCCTTGGATGTGTGTGTGTGTGTTTTTTTTTTTTTTTTTTTTTTTTTTTTTTTTTTGTTGTAATAGCAAAATCTGGATTCTGAAATATGCAGTGTAATCTGTTTTGGTAATGTTATACATTAAATGATTACACTACAAAATAAAGAAAATTTGTATCAGAATATGATTCAGGGTAGTGTTTAAGAAAAAGCGCAGCTAAGACCAAACGTAGTGGTAGGCAAAATTCAACGCCTCTGCTCCACTTGTATATACTTGATTGGCACAGTAAAAAGTAGGTTATTCAACGCCGTGAAATATTTCAAGCCCCTGCCCAAACAGGTAGGGGCGGTGTGCCTGGCGTTTTCCTCTAAGCGCGAGGTGACCTTAGGGGACGGAGGATGCGCTTTAGATGGGGTAGAGAGTTTAATTGGTAGTGTGCTGCTGCTTGGCCAGAGAGTAGAGGGTTTAAGAAAATGTTGAATAATATTTAAGTAGAATGGTTTTATGGAGTTAAGTTAGGTAGATGAGAAGTAACACATGAAAGTAAAGTTTAGGTGCTTGATAAATCATGACTTTTGTTTAGCTAATTGAGAAATGATGACATAAGATGTTAGGTGGCTGACAAGTAATTATTTAGTTTTGATCATTAAAAAAATTAATATTGAAAATTACATGTTCATCAACTTGTTAAATTTTAAATTGGTGCAATAACTACATTTTGTTTTTTAGTATTTTAATAAATCTGTATTATTATATAGTATGTATTGTTTAATAGGTTAATATTCTGTACATATATGTGTAGTCTACTAGTTTTAGTTTTGTTAAGTTCTGATTCTGAATTTTATGTCTTGTGAGTATTATTATGCTACTATACTAGGCAGGTGCCCGCGCGTTGCGGCGGGAAACAACATTTAGTTAACATGTGCATTGTGTGTTGTAGTTTAAGTAATTATAATGTAAAACTTAAATTTAAGAAGTCAATAAGAAATGTATTATAATATAGTATAGATGATTTCCGTTCATTTTCGTTTGTTTTCATTTCGGTTATTACTTAACCATAATATATCATTTTTAAATTAAAAAACTATAGCAATACTATACTCAAATTAAAGAGAAAAAAATGTTCGTTTATACGGTTTAATAATATTAGGAAAATATTAACGTATAAAAAAATTATGGACGTTTAAAAATTATGGGGACAGTTGGTTAAAATAAGGGTGAAAAGTGTAATTGTTATTTAAATAAAAAAAAGTTGAGTAATGTTGAGGGGAAAAATGTGAAAGTATTGTATAAAAGACATATTTGCCATCAAAAAGTAGTTAACATATGCATTGTGTGTTGTACTCTAAGGAATTATGCTTGTAAGACTTAAATTTTAAGAGGTCCTTGTGAAATGTATTATAAGATAGTATAGATAGGTTAATATTATATGCATATAGAAGTTTCTTTTTAAAAAAAAAAAAAAAAAACATTGTGCCTCAAATGTGATGCTTGCACCTTCACCTCGCGCCTCAACTCGGGGACCACTATCGTCATGGGGGTGCCTCGTAATATAGATTCATAGGACTATTAAAGTGTCCAGTTTACTTAAACGATGTTTAAACTTTCAATAGAAGTAAGTGAAAGTTATGTCACATATGCAACTGCTGATGGTAAACAAAAACTGTTTTCATGCCGTTATAAGTGTTTCATTTCCCTTTGGTTCATTGACATGTCCATTTTCGTTTACAGTCATCAGTTCGGAAAGTGAATCTTCAGACTGCAGAGGTACATGCTTATTGCTTTATATTTCTCAGCATTCAAACAGATTATCTTTTAAGTTTCTATTCACTATTTGTGTAATCTGCTCGAAAAAATGAGTTAAAAGAAATAAAAAATGAGTTGAATTTTGAAGTTGATGATGTTCTTCTTACCTGCAGATTGAAGCCCTGCATAAAATGAATGACACTTATTTTGGGGAGGGTTTAACACTTTTGGGTGAAAGGTAAGTTAACAACCTTTTGTTGTTTGAACATACTATTTGTATCAGTTAATCAGTTAAAAATTTATGTCATCTAAGCATCTTATCTTTGTTAAAAGCAGTTTGACATTTTATAAAGATCAAAATTATTATGGACCTTCTTTAGTTTCAAGCTTATGGTTAAATGTTATGTTTATGTTTTTGCAGTCTGTATTTATGCTTGCAGCAGTATCTACATATATAAATATTTAAAAACATGCTTCTATGTTTTTCCATTTTATATATTTTGCTTAATTCTCATTGTTAAGAGTTTATGCAGAGCTGAAACACAAATGATGAAAGAGAATACTCTTTGAAAGATAACTGATATATTTTTGGATGAATAAAACTAGTACATCAACCCTCATTAATAAAAAATCAATACCTAAAAATCGCTAAAATTGGGGAAAACCGTCAAAATTAAACTCGGGACTCCAAGAATTGGGCAAACCGACCCAGTTTGTCACAATGTGCAGCTCAATACGCAGTTTTCGTACAAACAGTACAAGCCACTTAACTCCTTTCGGATCAAAAGTTGTGACTGTCTTAAGATGGAATCTTTTTTAGCCCACTTGGTTTTATCTTGTTTATCCATATATAAACATGTCAACTCTTGATCAACTACGTATTAAGAATCACATTGCTAATGTTGAATTTTATGTTATTTTGTAGGTTATATCAACTAACATGGTTAGAGAAAACGGGCTTCATATATGACATGAATAATTTAAACAAAGTATGTGCTTCAACTCCATCTATTAACCGAGTTCATGTGTTTACATTACACGCGATCTTTATATATAAATGCATTTGATGTTGTAGTTTGAGACATTTAATCATCATATGAAAGATGGATGGGGATTTGCAACCGATGGTAAAGTACTATTTGGAAGTGATGGATCTTCCTCCTTGTATAAAATTAACCCTCAAACAATGGAAGGTTTGCATCATGAAATTGAATATTTTAATTGTTTCATGGACTTTGTGTTGTGTTTGATTATAGTAATGGAAATTCGATCATTCTTCCATTGTCTCATGACTTTTTTTTTTTTAATTTTTTTTATGTGAAGTTATACAAGAGCTTGTTATTAAATATAAGGATCTTCAAGTATACAATCTCAATGAACTAGAGTACATAAACAATGAAGTTTGGGCAAACATTTGGATGGTATGTTTCTATTTGACATCCTCGGTAAATATCACATTAACATGTCTACAAATGAGAAGGTCATAAGGAATGTCCGACCTCAAATACCATTAATGTGTTTTGAGCCCATTAGCCGTCGATGACATGAGAAAATCATAGCTAAACATGCTTGGGTGGGAGTAATTCCAGGACAGGTTTGTCGGCAAAATGGACAATATTAGTTGGTATTAGAAGTCGGATGTTATATTCCGTCTTAATCAGTAAATTAAAGTTTCCTTAAATGTTTTGGACATTGTAACTATATGTTATAAGATACATTCTTACTTCACAGAGTGACTGCATAGTTAGAATCTCACCGTCAGATGGAACTGTGACAGGATGGGTTCTCCTCAATGAATTAAGGTATAAGAAAATGTACCACTGATGTAATTTGCCACCACTAGTATTTTTACTTTTATTTATTTTTTTAACCGATATTAATCTTTTACCTTTACCTTTATTTTTATTCTTAGAAACGGATTGATACGCGATCGTTACAATGTAAGTATATGTTATTGAACTGGTTTGCACATCAGTCAAAAGAAATTACTAATTAGAATTGCTGATTCATTTGTTACTCATCTAATTTACTGTTTTTTTTTTTGGTCAGGTTGATGTCTTAAATGGAATAGCATGGGACGCTGATAACGATCGGATTTTTGGTTAGTTTCTTTTATTTAACCTCTGCATTGTCACCAGTGTTTATAGAAATATGAAAAGACATAACTTTTTTTGCACATATACATATAATAAATTCAACAACACATAAGTACATAACAATGATGTATTTTAATAGTCATGCTAGAATTTTAGATAAATACACGTATAAATGAATGTACAAGTGTTCAATATCAACTACTAAGCATATGTGGTTTTGTTGCTGCAGTGACTGGAAAATTATGGCCAAAGTTGTATCAGATAAAGGTGCATCCGCGTAAGAAACCTTTGCCTCACTCCATCGAAAGAATGTGCCTGCAGGGTCCTGCACCTCCTGATGTAATGTGAAGTATGGAATCATAGATTAAAAGTTTAATAAAAATATGTAATCAGGTTCCAAAAGGTTCTTATTAGATTGCTTCCTACACCTTATAAAACTGACTTTATTCTTGAGCTAGAATTGGTAACAAGGTAGAAAAAGGAAACTTATGCTAATCAAAGTAGATATGGTTTCGACGGGTAGGTGTTTTAGGAATCGTAAAAGTGTTTGTAAATAGTTTTTAGAATTATTTTGGTTTCTAGGCAATTTGCTACTTCTATAAGCAGACTCTAAATAGATTTAACACAGGGACAATACGTGGCAAGTAACCCGCTTATGGTTTTTAAGGAGCCTGCTTATGGAAGTAGTAGGCTCCTTAGAAACCAAAATAATCCCAAAAACTTACAATAAACCGATGGTAGACAAGCGGGTAGCTAGGGTAACAGGTTTATTTGATTTGTTGGAAATAAATGATAGATCACAACTTAATCTTTATGCCTAATGTTTTTCACCCTTAGTGAAAGTGAACTGAGTTGAAGTTGAACTCATTCAATTATATTCATATATTACTTATGCATACTTGAACTTGAAACGTTAGATAGTTTGAAAATGTTCACTATAACCCCTGTGACTAGTTAAGACAGTTTTCAACATGAACGTATACACGTATTCTTTACTTTCGTATGCGCCTCAAGCTTATTATACTCATACTTCACTTATTTTACATTTTGAGCTCATATATGAACTAAAGAAATGGTGAAACTTGAGAACATTAGTTTCAGGCTCACACGAACATATGACCTGTTGTAGCGATGAGATTGCATCGCTGATGATTGATGCAACCCTGATACGTTGCTGAGACAAGTTTGTAATTCATTCAACTCAACTAGACAACCGCAAGTGAGCTAGAAAATGATCCAACTTAAAATGAACATAACTTTGACCGTAGTGGAGTTATAGAGCCATTATACTATAGTTGGTTTTTTTAGCGTCACCATGAATTCCATTCCATCATCTTACCACATGTACTGAAAGCAAAGAATGTCACAAGGGGAACTAGAATGACAACATGAGATCAGCAGAGCTATTATGGGGAGTGAGTGAGCAAAGAGCACAAATTAGAGGGAGTTAATGTTAATAGTGAGCGTGCACAAGCCGTTGGTGCAAGTGGGTATTTATATGCAATGGTTGACAATGGGCGGCTTTGGCCCAAGCCGGGAAGCCATCCGGCTTGGGCCCATTTTTTGTCGGGGGCACAATTTTTTTTTTTTTTTATAAAATTCCTATATATGTGTGTGTATTTTTAAAATAGAAAACTCGTTTAACACTAAATGTTGGGCCCAATAATAATCAATTTAAAACTTAAAAATTATTAACTCAAAGCCCATTACATTTATAAGCCCAATACCTATTTAACCTACTAAATAAAAAACAATGTTTTTTTTTTCTGTTCAGAGTTAAACTTACTTGACACATCATAAAATTTAGCAACCCTATAGATGTTTTGAAGCATGTGAAAGAAGAATGTTATTCCCTAAATGTATACATTGCATATAGAATCTTATTAAACATTTCAGTCACGAACTCACAATGGCATACACAGAAATGAGCTTTTCAAAATTAAAGTTGTTGAAAGCATTCTTACGATCCACAATGTCATAAGAAAGACTTAGCGGGTTAGCGGTGATAGTTATCAAGAACGAAATCATAGATTGTATAAAGTGCAAAGAGTTGATCCACCAATTTGCTAGTAAGAATACTAGGAGAGCTTAACGAATGGTCGGTTAAATACAATCTATTACGGTATGTAATTACACTCATTCTAATACTATTATTTTGCAATTGTTATGTTTATTGCTATACTGTTGATCCACGTATCATTTAGTTAACTTATTTAATTTATCAAAGATTAAGGGGCATATTTTTAAACGGCTCGGATAGGGCACGTAATCCTCAGAGACACCTCTGAACTTGACATTAACGCTATTTATAGTATATATGTCATCTGCCATTTAAAAAAATATTCATCATTTAGATATAGAATGTTCTTGCCATGTTAAATATGAATTAATTATTCATATTTTGACATCAAAAGATATTAAGCAAACTACAATCCCTTAAACAAACTAGTAGCGGATTAAGTATTAACCGCGAGTAAGGTTATCAAAGCCGAAATTTCAATATTCTGTTTTAGATTTTATAAAATGTTTACAGTAGTACCTTTGGAGTACTAAAAGAACAACTCTTCATTTGAACTGTATCTATCGGAACCGGATCCGATGGATACTCGCACGCAATCGAGCCTTTATCCACCAGAACGTCACATGGTTCCGGTGTCACATTACTCGAGACACCGGAAACATCTGTACAATTCCATTGTAGTTTTTTTGGTTTCTCACTCAACCCAATAGTAACATTTGATAAACAAAATCCGGTAAATGGATCACCATCAATCCCGCCCATATTTCCCGCCATCATTACATCATCCGCCACAACATTTCTATAGTTGATCCGGTCAACTTTTGGGAGTGCCTTCGGGTCATAACCTTGATCCGGGTGCTGTCCATATGCACCCGTGGTCCAAAATACATACTTCATTGTATGTAAATTCATTTTGTCCACAAATATGTCGGTAACATATGCTCCCCTACCAGGAGCTGTTTTAATTCTGACGCCAGATTCAGAATTAATACCCATAATATCTTCGGCTCTAATATTTTTTATGCCACCCGACATTTCACTCCCTAGTGCAATCACTGCACTATCGGGGGAAATGCATGTTAATCTCCTTATGATCGCTTGTTCGGTAGGCATCCCGAATTTTATCCCGTATTCATCCCATCCGCTTTTCACGGCTACACAATCGTCACCGGACACGATGAAAACATCCTGAATTTTTACATTTTTACAAGAATCTGCAAAATAATATTCATTATATGTTATGTCATAAATATTTCAAAAAAAAAAAAAATAGTGATTATTGCAAAGAGAAAAGACCTATATATCTAATATAGGGATGAGCTCGGGACGGGATCGGTACCGAACCGATACCGATCCCGACAATACCGATACCGAAAAGTCCAAAAACCCAATACCGATCCCGATACCGAACACATACGGTACGGTACGGTATCGGTTCGGTATCGGTACGGTACCGGTATGGTATCGGTATTTTGCCTTAAAATACCGATACCGTACCGATCCCGTACCGATACCGATAATACCGAAACCGAAAATCCATAAATATGGATACCGATACCGATCCCGAAACCCCTCGGTTCGGTATCGGTTCGGTACGGTATCGGGATCGGGACGGGACGGGATCGGTATTCGGGCTTAAATGCTCATCCCTAATCTAATATAATGTTAATATAATTAAACCTGGATTAATTCCATCTGTATTAGGAGAATCTACTGGTGCAAGAATGGTTAAATCTTGAATAATTATATCACTGAAATAAATTTTGGACATGTATCAGAAACTGAATAAAAAATAAAAGAGCAAAATATTATAACAGATTGTATGATGATCGATCAATGCGTTTGGATTATGGACCAACCTGCTATAAACTGGATGGACGAACCATGAAGGCGAGTCAAGTAAAGTTAGATTGGATATCTGTATTTGATTCGAGTACATTGGCTCAATCAAGTACGGTCTTGTGTTCTTTAGTTTCTTTTCGTGAAACTTTTCCCACCAAATCGAACCCTGGCCATCAATCGTGCCATTGTCGCCTTCAACAACAAAAAATGAAGATACTATTAGCATTATATAAGGTTTCTTTATTATTAATTATTATTATTTTCACTTAAGTATTAGGATATCTATTGATTTTAAGGTTTGTTAATTATTATTGGTGCACGACCGGACATGTGCGAACGAGCTTGTGAGCCACATGGACCGCCAGAACCGTTTGATACCCTTTCTACGACTTTCTATTTTTCTTTCACTGTATTTAATCATTAAGATATCTATTCATTTGTTTTCCTTTGAATTTTTAACAAAATTATAGAGAAACTGGTACGATTCATTGTATTTATCTACTTTAATTTTTTTTCATTATTATTTGCTAATAGAATTTTTCGGTTCTTTTAATAACAAAATCATAAAGAATTCGGTATGATATTCAATGTAATTTCTCATTATCTTATTATAGATTCATTGTTCAATTAGGCTAGAAATGCAAGATAAAAGCCCCTAGTAGCTTTATTTCATCACATAAGTTTTGTCGCAATAATGACGCCCCCTTTAACATCAATGGAGTGTGATTTTACGCCCATTTAAATAAAAAACAAAAAAGAAAATAAAATGAGAAGAGCGGCGCAGCTTGTTGCTCGCCTGCCCGTTATCTTGATGTAATTTTCCTTGTTCTGTAATGAAAGAAGAGCGGTTTTTGTGATAAAAAAAAAAAAAAAAAAAAAAAAAAAAAAAAAAAAAAAAAAAAAATGAGAAAAAATATGATTGGTTGAAAGGGTGTGGGCCCTCCTTTTCAGGCTTTAACGCTCGCCATCCCCTTCGCGAGCATCCTCGATGCCGCCCCCTTTTCACAGGGGTAGAACGGCATGTGACACCCTAAAAAGGTGATGTGGTATGGGGCGTCACTCCATACCCCAAAGACTTACTCAATTAACCGAATTGAAATATTATTCCCTTAATTAATACAGTTTTCATTTAATTTTAATTCTTAACAAAATCATAGAAAAATGGGTACTAATGGAGATATTGTTTATGTACAACATGATGATTTCATGTATATATGATGTAATTGTTATGATGAAAAATTGAAGAATATATATATATATACCTGTTATTACAACATCAGTGAGGTGTGATCCACCTATCAGACTGCTAAACCTTCCTCCCGGTCCATCTCTACCTGAACCGTACGACGGCAACGGTTCAACAAGCGGATATTCTCCTTCATCCTACAACACAAAATCCAGATCCAATCACCAACAAACAAACAGTTTTAAAAGGCGTGCCTGAGACGCAAGGCGCCCCCATCGCCTCAGCCTACACCAGGCACGTTGTTTACAAGAAGCGCAACTGAGGCCCGTGTTTTCGCATAGGCGTGCCTCATATATTTTCAATTTTTTTACAAGTTGTAAAATATGTTTTTCAAGTTGTAAGTGTATTATTTTCAGCATTAAAACATATATAAAGCTTATTTGTGTCTGAATATTGGTTAAATAATGCTAGAAATCTATAGAAAATATAACAAAAATATGTAACTATTTGTGCATCGCGTACAAAAGGTTGGGTGCTTTTGCACTGCGCTTTTGTGTGCTTCGTGCTTTTATTTAAAAAGATGTACACAATACCTGAGACGCAATTACAACCGCACCGAACTGAATAAACAACGTAAAATGACTAGTAAGGTTAAAGCTCCCGGTGAGCCACTTCCCGGGCGGTACGATAAGCTGCGATCCGCCGTCGTTTTCAAACTGACTAAGGTTCTGAACAGCTGAGCGGAAAACCGCCGTGTTCGACGTTTGGCCATCACCTACGCCACCAAAATCCGTCAAAAAGGCCGTGTGTTTACGGCAGTTGATCGCGGCATAGGTGACCTCAGATCCGTCAAATACATGCCTCCCGCAGTTAACGATGGAGGCAGTTATTGATACAAGGATCAATAGAGTTGTAATTAGATTCTGCAAATGATGGTAGTTTAGATTATTATTATTATTGTAAGAGAATTAGTGAATATTGAAGAGATGTGGAGATATATACTTACAGTTGAAATTGTGGGTCGTTGATCGAGTGCCATTGTTGTTTGTGAATTGTGATCGAACAGTAGGAGATGTAACATATTTATAGGAAAAGATTTGCATGCGAAATTCGTGATGGTGATGTATGCAAGGGGATATGATCGCCTGTGCAAGCAAATTAAATTTGTAGTAATTAGATATGTTACAACAGTATAAATTTGTAGTAATTAGATATGTTACAACAGTATGGTGTTATGTGAATATTTGTAGTAATTAGCTATGTTATAACAGTATGGTGTTATGTGAATTGACTGTAACTTATTATATTTCTTTTGGATGTTATTAATATGGTATGAAATATCTTGACTTTAGATATTTATTTCTATATTTTTAACATAAACTAATTAGTTTTTAGTTATCCGTGCTTCGCAGCAGGGCGCGTTAGTTGTTTTTTGTTTTTTTTTTTTTAAAAAAAAATGCTTTCATTCACATAAAACGTCAAAAACCGGTCTTCAAAACAGATCGCCGGCTCAAACCGGTCTTCTGATAAAATGTTACTACCTCTGTCCCATTAGAAGTGTCTTGGTTTAAAAAACACAAAGTTTTAGGCATATTAAATTATTGTTTTTTTGTGTGTCATATGACAATAATACCCTTGTCATATGTGGGTCCATCATATTTTTTGTTTATTTTGGTAGTGTTTTTAAGGGTAAATTTGTAAATTGACTAATAATTTTTTAAAGTGAACACATGAAATGGGACAAATAAAAAGGGAATATGGACACTTCTAATGAGACGGAGGGAGTAAAAGTAAGACACCTTTTGAGTCAGATCATTCAAAATTTGAATTAAATGTCATAATTAAGTCTAATTGTTACCATTATAGATATTAAAATATGAAATTATATAATTAAATAGAACATTTAATATATGAATATTTATAAAGTTTAACTGAAATCTATCAATTCAAATTCTTGTATTCAAAATTTGAATTTTAACTTGCAACTAATTTAAGAAATTTATAATTAAAACTATTATTTGTTAAATTTTAAATATATTAGGAAATCTCTAATTATAATATCTTTATTTTAATGATCATAGTAGGAATAACTGTTACAATTATGAATTTAAATTCAAAGTTTGATTTTTTTAAAATATTCAGATAATTAAAAATTTGAATTAAATGTTATAATTAAGTCTTATTGTTACCATTATTATCCAAAATTTAGAATTTTTATAATGTAAAAAAAATTAAAATATAGATATCAAAATATGAAATTATACACTTAAATAGAACATTTAATATTTGAATATTTATAAAGTTTAATTGAAATCTATCAATTCATATTCTAGTAATCAAAATTTGAAAAATTCAAATCATTCAAAAATTTGAATTAAATATTTTAAATGTGTTAATTAAATCTAAATGTTATCATAAATCTTAAATTCATATTTTTTTTAGACTAAATATTTAAATAAAACATTTAGTATTCAAATATTTTTAAAGTTTAACGGAAATCTATAATTTCACATTCTAGTATTTAAAATTTTAATATTTACTTGTAATTAATTTGAGAAAGTTACAACCAAAATTATTAATTGTTATATTTTAAATATATTAAGAAATCATAATTTAAAGATAATAAATAGGTGTAATGGTTACCATTATTAACTTTACATCAAAAAATTATTATTTTTTTTTAAAATATTAAGTCATTCAAAATGTGTAATTAAAAGGATAATTAGTATGCGTAATTTCTTACCACTATTAAACAAAATTTAAAATTTTGTCTAATTTGAATTTAAATATTTTGAATTTTAATTTGAAATTTGAAATTGATAGTTCGTTATAATCATATTAACGAAAATAATATGTAAACATAGTTTATTTACAAAAAATAAATATACAAAATTGATTATATAAAAGGTAAATCAGGCGTATTAATTTTTTTTATAAAAATTAAAATTTAAATTTCTTTACAAACGGTTATATGTATGTGTAACAGCCCACTCCCGTACCGCGATATTGTTCGGGCATATCCCGATTTTGCATTGGTCGTAGGCAATTCCCACGCCAAAACGCGTCACGATAGGGAATGTATCCCACCTCTTATAAAGAAGTGTTAGTTCTCCTTCCCAGCCGATGTGGGATCATTACAATATTGTAATGATCCCACATCGGCTGGGAAGGAGAACTTATTGTAATGATCCCACATCGGCTGGGAAGGAGAACTAACACTTCTTTATAAGAGGTGGGATACCTTCCCTATCGTGACGCGTTTTGGCGTGGGAATTGCCTACGACCAATGCAAAATCGGGATATGCCCGAACAATATCGCGGTACGGGAGTGGGCTGTTACAAATGGTATCAGAGCTAGGGCCGGGCCATTGTGCCAGCGAGGACGCTGGGCTCCTTAAGGGTGGTGGATTGTAATGATCCCACATCGGCTGGGAAGGAGAACTAACACTTCTTTATAAGAGGTGGGATACCTTCCTTATCGTGACGCGTTTTGGCGTGGGAATTGCCTACGACCAATGCAAAATCGGGATATGCCCGAACAATGTCGCGGTACGGGAGTGGGCTGTTACAAATGGTATCAGAGCCAGTGCCGGGCCGTTGTGCCAGCGAGGACGCTGGGCTCCTTAAGGGTGGTGGATTGTAATGATCCCACATCGGTTGGGAAGGAGAACTAACACTTTTTTATAAGAGGTGGGATACCTTCCCTATCGTGACGTGTTTTGGCATGGGAATTGCCTACGACCAATGCAAAAACGGGATATGCCTGAACAATATCGCGGTACGGGAGTGGGCTGTTACAGTATGTATATATATATATATATATATGATTAATAATTAATAATAATTCGATTATGTTTAAAGGTTATTAATCAAATTGAAATCATAATTATTAAAATTAGATGTTTCCAAAATTGTGCAAATCATGATAAATGCTAATATAACCTAAAAATAGTAATTTGACAAATCAAAGAATTAACCATTTATTTGTCTCTTTAAATGTAGTTGACTTTAAAAAACAGATGTTTTTTAAATCTTAATTTTTGAATTTATAAAATAAATTAATTCTGATGAAAATGTTAAAATCTAAAATGTACCAAAAATAGTTTGACAGTTACAATTAGAGTGATTGTAATTTACATAAAAAATCGTTACTTTGACTTTGCTATTAACGATTTACGAAAAAATTACTATGTTTTCAAACATACTAATCAACCTTATTCAACAATGATAAATCACAAATCACAAATATATACATATAAAAGTCAAACATTGTCATACTTTGACATAAAAACTTAAAAATTTAAAACATTTTATCAAATTGTGTAATAAATATAGTTTTGACTACTAACAACTGTTTATATGGTTAAATCTTTGAATTTGGAATGCGCGTAAATATAGTTAATATATAATTATATCTACATTAAATAATATCATTCAATTCCATATCCCCATAAATCGGAAGTTTTAAATCATTCCATAAAATTAGAAGCTTGAAAATAGAAAAGATTGTAGATTCTTTTAAAAAAAATTTAAACCACTTTACGATTTTGACATGATGCAATCGGGTGCACCCAAATCCGAGATCCATGATCCATCCAATCACCAACCAAACAAAAGAGTTTCACTAAAAAACATTCTCTCAATCATATGAAGATCCGAATTATATTAAATCCTCAAGAAGAAATAAGAACAATTGATGAAAATTCTTGAACCCTTTAAACAATCTTAGCCTAATAAATATAGATTCAAACCTAAAGTATTAAAATCAGTATGAAAAAGAAAAAAAAACATGAACCCTAAAACTGACTATTTAATACTAACATCCAAACTTACATAGACTTAAACACTAAAAGATCAAGAAATCTTACCATTTTCAGATGCTCAGGAGTTGTGAAAACTGTGTTCTTATGCTCATAGATTCTTGATCACTGTTAAATTTGAAAACAAAACCAGATTCAATTAGACCTAAACATGAACCCTAAAACTAGAAAATTATTAAACCTAAACAATAATACACGAAAAATCAAAGATTGAAATCTAAATCATAGTTTATCAGTTAAAACAAAGACACAAAAACATTAATCACCCACGAAAGATTAAGATATAATTATATCAGAAAAAAACGAAAACAAAAAACAAATCTCACCCAATGGAGACTAATAGAAAACTGCTTCTCAGATGGCCAAAACACAGACAGATTCATAACCCATCTCCATTTGAATCCAAACCGGAAAAAAAGTAATAACGAATAGTAAGACGAAACCCTTCTGACTAGAAACTAAATCGAAGATGAATCCAAACCAAAGATTTAGGAATACGATGCGTACCTTGATGTGTCGGATCCAAACCCTTCTGAATAATTAATTAGATAAGATATCATTTTCAAGAAAAAAAAATCAAATCATCTAACCAAAATAATTAGAAAAAAAAGTATCGAAATTTCTGTCAAAAACCTAAAACCCCTCAAAAACATTTAAACAAAATTTCTTGAGAAGATGATTGTTTTGTGTGAGAAGGACATATGGACTTTAAAAAAAGCAAAACAAAAGGATAGAAACGTGAAGAAGGAAACTTAATAATTGTAATAATTGTGATTAAAAAGAGGAGTTATGAAGAGAGAGGTGCGATGATTTTTGACCATATTTATGTTTTAATTGAATTTTGGATTAAAAAAAAGGAAAGTTTATAAATTCTATTGTTGAGACACATGGCACAATATGGGAAAAAGAGATAATTGATGGTGCAATATGGGAATGCCATGTGTCACAATAGAGTTTTATTTATTAGATGTATAGATAGACTAGGTTATTGCCCGCGTGTACACGCGGTTCGACAATTAACAATTATTTAAATGTTAAAAGGTATATAGTTCTAACATATCATAAAAATTATGATAAAAAATGTTGTGTCGACAAACTTTACTTATAAACGTTGAGATTAAAATCAACAATTTAGGAGAAAATGAATATAGGCGATACACAAAGTATGAATAACTTACGCATGACGTGTGATGCTTGTATCCCGTTTTAAGAAAAAAACCATAAACCATCTTGTTTTACTTTGTATGTAACCTATAAGGATGAACAACAATATTTAGTTTTTAAGTATATCAAAATCACAAATAACCAAATGCTAGTAAAAAGACTAAAACGTGAAAAAGCGACATATCTTCAATTTACCAATATCTCAATCATACAAAGCATGAATAACATAGAAAACAGCCTTGGAACCCGACATATTTAGCAAATTGCCACTAACGACGTTTTAACAACACCTTTTTAAAACGACCCAATTGAAGACTTTGTTTGGGAAAACCATTTTTTTTATAAATTTACCCATAAATCCAAAAACAATACAAAAACTAAAAACGCAAAGCCAACACACAACACGCTACACGTAAGTAAACATAAATCTAAAATGATTATTCCAAAACATTACAGTCAACACAACGAATCCAAACGAATGAGGTTATCAACTAAAGTAGCCAACAATGAAAACAATACACAATAAAAACACTAATAGACACAAGGATGATCGTGAGTTATAGGGAAAACCAACTGAGATTTTTTTTTTAAATATGTTTGTCCCATGATCATCTGGTAACATCTCCATACTTCCATATCAATAAGTGCCAAATTGTTCTTTTACATTGTATTTGTCATATTGTTATTAGCTAAAAACAGAATAGTCACGATGAATACCTTGCTTAATAATCTGAATATAGAGTTAAGAAAACAAAGTTCAGAATAGCTAAAAACAGAATAGTCACGATGAATAGCTTGCTTAATAATCTGAATACAATGTTAAGAAAATGACATACACCAGCGATTGATAAAAGAAAACAAGGATTGATAAAAACCAAGCCTAACTAAACGAATCAACCGTAAGAAGAATAGTGATCGATGAATACCTTGCTTAATAATCTGATTCTCGACACAAAAACAGTAAACTAGGAATTTAAAACGAAAACAACCGGAAATTGATGAGTTTTTTTTAATGTCTTGAACAGTTTCAAAATTGAGGGCATATTTAGATCTACTTTTCAAGTTGGTACAAATGACAGTACAATAAGAGATGCTTTAACGCTTCTCTTGATGTGGTAATGGACTAATAGCTTCTGAACATAATAATCGACAACAAGTAAACACTTTTTTATAAAAGGGTGTTGAGAGGTCTTTTTTCATTTCCTTGATGTTCATCTTTTTATAACGCGCATGTAGGATACTATTAGAATTTATGCACCGTCCGGATTTTATGCTTTCCTGTTATCATAGATTCTACAAATCAAGTAACTAAAGGTGGCATAATGGCTAGGCCATCAGGTTTGGCGACGCCGCTTGGGTTAAAAAATCATGTGGCTGAGGCGCATACAGGAGAGGCATGCATTGAGGTGAAGGTCAAATGCACAAGGCGCGCAACTTGGGAGCGCCTCTTGTACATGAGCAGATTTTGTGCTTCTTTTACGTTGTACATACAACTTTTTAGGTTGTACGTAGAAGTTATTACATATTATATTGAGGTTTTACAGTCTAAATTTTGTGTGCGTGGTGATAGAAACCTATCAAAAATATTATAAATATTATATAAATACCTTGCATCTCACGTATACGATGCGTTCACCTGCGCCTCGGCTCCGGGAACCATATTGCCTTGGTGCGCTCGCGCTTTTGAAAACTAATGGTATGTGAGTGGGTGGGCGTCGGCGGTCAAAGAGGTAGTTTATTCATGTTTGACGATGATGTAAGTATGTTCCACATCACTTATTGTGACAACCGTCACCCTTATCTTTTATCAAGTTGCCAAAATTAGTCCTTGAACTCTTCGTTTCTCAAATTAATAAATTCCTTGTTATATTAAACTTTTGTATATAAATCCATATAACTTATTTCCATAATAATAAACTAAATCCTTTACTAAAGGTTTATAAAAGTTTTAATATAGAAATGTTGTTAAAGTTTTG
Source organism: Ambrosia x helenae (assembly GCA_030844895.1). NCBI lineage: Eukaryota > Viridiplantae > Streptophyta > Magnoliopsida > Asterales > Asteraceae > Ambrosia > Ambrosia x helenae. The sequence continues at coordinate 70,796,475 of CM061225.1, forward strand.
ATAAGGAAACAAGGAATCTATACATAATATGCTAAAATGTAAACTCAAGGGGCTGTTTTAAAAAAAATATCAAACTTTAAAAGTTGTTTTCATCTGCTCGGTTTTTAGGCCCTGTTTCCGATCACTTTGGCCGGCCGGAATTTGTGTTCCGGCGAGTTGTTTTGACCCGTATTGTAACAGGTTTCAGTCATTTAATGGTTCTTGTCACTTTCTCTACTCTTTTGACTCACTTTCCCTCAGTAATAACGATAATAACCATGTTTTAAGTGAGCATTGATTCGGGTCTAAAGTGTAACCGATCGGCGTTTATGACAAGCAATCAAAGCCCGTTTTTTTACCCACTACTCTATAAACCAAGCGACCTATAATTTTTCTGCACCAATTATCGTTTTAAAACCCACCAGAAATGTTAAGAAATCGTGACCAGAAGCTCTTAATCTTCGGATTTTTACTCGGGTCTAGTTCTTCATTTTTTTCGGCCCTTAAACATTCTTGTAAGTACTTGTTTTATATGCCGTTTTGATTCTTGTTGATGTCCGATTAAAAACCCTCTATTACAGAAGTGTTATCAGACATGAATCAAATTATTGATTTTGGTTCTAGGGTTAGGGTTTATGTGATAGAATTGGGGAAGATGATGACACTTGGTATATTGTTTAAAAATATTATTGTTTCTAAGATTTCAACAAACAAGTCTTTGGTGTAGTGGGTATTATGGTGTTGGGTGTGTGAGGGGACCCGAGATCGAATCTACTCCCCATCACTTTTCTGTGTTTTTTTTATTTCTTTTATTCTCTTAATTTAATCTTTGTATTATACATTTAAAATACATTATATCTTAAAATATTTATAATAAATTCATTTTATCTCTAAAAAATTATAAAATTTTAGGTGTAGCTTCTTGACACCATAAAGAAAATTACCAAACTTTTTATTTCTGGAAAATATCTTATTTTTATATTTTTATTGAATTAAATTGTTTTAATCATAATTAATTGATTAAAAATTCATTTTTAATGATTTTAATCTCAAAATTTTTGAGAAATTATTTCTAATCATTATGAACTGAAATAAAAATATTTGGGTCAGAAAACATTTATCTTTATTAATTTTCCTATTATTAATCATTAAAAACATGATTTAATCTCATTAAATCAGTTTTAAATATAAATAAGTTTATAAAAATTATGGGAAAATTAATTTCATTAATTTACATCATAAAGTATCCATTTTCTATAAAAATAGAATTTTTGGATCATGTCTTGTATTTTTGGACTTAATTATGTTTAATTAGACATAATTAATCATTTATTTATCTATGCTAATTAACATCTATTTTATAAATATTTGTTTTTAAAATAGAAATATTTTATGTTGGAAAGTCTTAGTTATTATTTGTTGGATCATCGAGTAACTCATAATCATTTATTTATACATTTATAATTATTGTATTTATTTACAATACTTAGTTAAAGTAATTAACTACGTTATTTTGTCTCAATTATTCAAACAAAAGTTTTATCTATATATTCAATTGGTAATAAATATATTACCTAAACCACATTTACAAACTTCGATATATTATTTTTGACATACAACTTTTACATTAATGCAATTTATCATAAAACTCTAATTCCCCAAATCGACATAGCAAACCCTAATGCCTTAGACCCTAGTTACCTTAGACTTTTTAGACACTTCCTTATTAGTATTCTTACACATTATAGGTTGAATTCCTCGGAATTCCCATTACTTAGCTCACGGCCGCGTAAGTGGATTTTGGTCGCTTTCGCAAACTGTGAGTATATCTTTCCCCTTTTTACTGTTTTACTACTTTAGGGTGACTCATGTACCTATATATATTAATCAAGTTTCAATTTCTTATACTTAATGCAATTCTCATGTGTGTTTGCTTTATGTTAATTGGTGTGTCTATGACTTGTCAAAATCATTAACCGTTGGGCGGCCTAGCTTTTCAATGAATAGTACTATGGTATACCCCCTTGAGACTCTGTTGAGAGAATCTTGGTCATTGTCTTGTTAATTCATTATTCAGTTGGTTAGTCATGTGTTAGTCATTATTCTCAGGTTTGGTTTTGAACGGATATTACTTATTACATAATTGCAAATGGTACCGCACATGAATTGCTAAACACTTTTCCTACTATATTTATTCAAACAGGGTATGCTCACCAATACATTTTGTATTGACATATACTATTTTCGTACATGTTTCAGGTTATTTATGAGATGACTTTTAAGCTTTTGGAATTTTACTTAGATTTTGAATTCATTGTATTTCAGTTTAGTTGACATCTAGAATTGTTGTATTTCATTTCAATGTAATAAATTATTTAATCAACGTATTCAAATTTACACTTTAGTCCATGAGCTATTGAACAATCGTCACTACGTGACACCTCGATGTTTCCGCCATCGGTTGGGGTGTTACAGATTGGTATCAGAGCCATGGTTATAGGGAATTAGGTTATTAGAATGCCTTTTAGCCTAGACTATAACTAATCTTACTTTCACGAGTCCTCTCGTGTATATTTCTCTTTATTCTTATATTTTCTTTCAAGATATTTTCGCTATTATTCTTTCTCGTTATTCTTTCGGTATTTTGCTTGGGGTAGAAGACACTCCTATTTCACAAACGAAACGATATCATCAAGTTAGGAGTGGTATCCATACCTTGGTGATTAGTTTCACTCCTCTATATGTTATTTATCTTAGGAATATATCTTTAGGATAGGAGTGATATCCACACCTCAAAGAGTATTTCCTTCAAAAAGAAATTTAACCACTAAGCTGGGGGTGATATCCTTAACTTAGTGATTGGTTTCATTCCTCATTTGTTTTCAATTTTGAAATACATCTTTGAGTTAGGAGTGAAATCCACATCTTAGGGATCTGTTTCTACATCTCGTTTTAAAGTCTCGCTAAAGGTTTTGAAATTTACCAGTGACGGGGTATGTGCAATCGGGAAAGATGACCATTCACTCATAGGTTCAAGTACGCTCCCCACAAGTCACTAATAATATTTCAATTTCTTTGGCTAGTCACCAGTTTCATTAGAAATATTTTCAGTATCACATTTTTGATATATTTTTTTTCATTTGTTGTTTGAAACTTTTATCATATTTTTTTTTATAATGAAGTTATTATGTCTTTTGAGTTTTCTCTATTAATAGCTATCACTATTTGTGCATTTTTCCGTTTTCCATGAGTGACTCTTAAGTTTTGTTTAACATTTGGATTTTAAGTTCCATCTCTTGATGTTCTATATACTCATTGATTATTCGCTTTTGGAATTTTTTATCATCATTATTAAAACTTTTATCCGCTATATTATCGCATTAAAACTTACACTATTTTCATTTATGCTTTGTGACCTTTACACTATTGTCGCATTGACTTTTATCATTCACGTCATTTTAAATCTTGGTCTTCTAAAACACATTAGATTTACACATACTTCATGAAACGGTTTCATTTTGCATTTTACAAACTTGTATTGCATATTTTAAAGATCAAATGTAAATTTTTTTGTTTTCATATATGACATATCCAATATATATTTTCGAGAGAAATTTGCAACTAATAATAAGCCTTATAACATTTTTCAAACTCGACTTCTCGTAAACACATGAAAATGTTTATTTATGAAAATTTTTTAAATGAAGCTGTTTGAATCTAAAACACACTTCGATTTCTAAAAAGTTATCCTCATGCATTACTACTATCTTTTCAACTATATCTCAAAATTTGAGCAAACTACGTTTTTGATATACGAAAATTTATCATATTACACTTGCACACTTTCAGTCGCAAAACTTTTGATATACACTCTTAACCGAATGTTTCTAAATGTCTTTTATAGTATAACGCATATATGTAAAATTACTAAATTTTAACTCACATGTCAGTAGGCTATACACCCGTTCCGTGCACATTCATTTGCCGTAAATTTCATTATTTTATTCTTGCACCATTTTTTTATTCATAGTTATTTCTAACCCGTTATTTGTGATTATTTTCACATTGCCTATTTGCATTAATTCAACTCTTTTACTTTCATTTTGCATAACTGTGTGATTTACACGATTTATATTATACTAATTTTTATGTATACTTATATATTTACATGAACGCATATTTGGTATGCATATTTTCTTTCCTGTTTTGAGCAAAACCCTGTTATACTTTACATTATTTTGTTTTTCATCATTGCCAATGAACATACTAGTTGATAACTCGTATGAGGTCTAAGCCAGTGCCCACGTACGACTCGGATTAGAGTATTTCTTTAATCCGAGGGGAACGGTGTAAACCTCAGAGTTTATCACTATGAGTGTTTAAAGCCAACAATGTGAACAGAAGTTACCGGTTAAGGGTGAACCCGAAAGGGAAGAACCTCTAACCGTGTCTTATACTTACATGTTATTCACATTATGGTTAAAGGGAAAACCCGGAAGGGAAGGACCTCAAACCATGTCATGATTGAACATTATTTCATTACAGTGGCTATTACATATTGGTAGCACACATTTATTTCTTGTTAATGTGATGGAAAAGCATAACATCTTAGTGTAAGGTAAATCGGTGATTACGGTCCGGAACGCAATCATGGGTTTACAGGTACATGAGGGTGGTGTGTAATTCTATTTAGGCTGTTGGTAGACAATCAGTACGAGTCCAAAGTATCAGGAGTGTGGTGGGTTAGCTGCGGTACACCCTATATATAAGCATAAATGATACTGCGGGAACGGACTAGGAGTCTGACCAAGAACCTACCCATTACTTGCTAATTACCTCTTCATTAGATCGTTGACTAATAGCTAGAATTTTCAATAAGAACATTTTACATAAGCTTCAATTAGCTTTGTTGGAGCCTTCCTTGTTGACCACCTCTATAGAAAACATTAAACTTTGTATACTCTTACATTCTCTGTTAGTTGAAATTCTGTTGCCTGTCCTTAATAAAGTTGGTCAGAAACTTTTTTTTTTTAAGTAGGGGAGACTACCTTCATTAGAGTCTCTGCCCTCACCAGTTACACATTCCCAAAACCATTCACATTTAAACTCGGGTCATCTGTCAAAGATTTTAAAGCTATTACTTGAGATATTAGACAACTATTTACAAATTTGTCAAATCATAAAGGATGAAATTTTTTTAACCTACTTGTCTTTTACAACGCCTTTGGTTTCATAGTAACCTCCACTTGAAAAAAATTTCGAGACGAAATTTTCTAAAGTAGGGGAGACTGTGACAACCGTCACCCTTATCTTTTATCAAGTTGCCAAAATTAGTCCTTGAACTCTTCGTTTCTCAAATTAATAAATTCCTTGTTATATTAAACTTTTGTATATAAATCCATATAACTTATTTCCATAATAATAAACTAAATCCTTTACTAAAGGTTTATAAAAGTTTTAATATAGAAATGTTGTTAAAGTTTTGATAAGGAAACAAGGAATCTATACATAATATGCTAAAATGTAAACTCAAGGGGCTGTTTTAAAAAAAAATATCAAACTTTAAAAGTTGTTTTCATCTGCTCGGTTTTTAGGCCCTGTTTCCGATCACTTTGGCCGGCCTGAATTTGTGTTCCGGCGAGTTGTTTTGACCCGTATTGTAACAGGTTTCAGTCATTTAATGGTTCTTGTCACTTTCTCTACTCTTTTGACTCACTTTCCCTCAGTAATAACGATAATAACCATGTTTTAAGTGAGCATTGATTCGGGTCTAAAGTGTAACCGATCGGCGTTTATGACAAGCAATCAAAGCCCGTTTTTTTACCCACTACTCTATAAACCAAGCGACCTATAATTTTTCTGCACCAATTATCGTTTTAAAACCCACCAGAAATGTTAAGAAATCGTGACCAGAAGCTCTTAATCTTCGGATTTTTACTCGGGTCTAGTTCTTCATTTTTTTCGGCCCTTAAACATTCTTGTAAGTACTTGTTTTATATGCCGTTTTGATTCTTGTTGATGTCCGATTAAAAACCCTCTATCACAGAAGTGTTATCAGACATGAATCAAATTATTGATTTTGGTTCTAGGGTTAGGGTTTATGTGATAGAATTGGGGAAGATGATGACACTTGGTATATTGTTTAAAAATATTATTGTTTCTATGATTTCAACAAACAAGTCTTTGGTGTAGTGGGTATTATGGTGTTGGGTGTGTGAGGGGACCCGAGATCGAATCTACTCCCCATCACTTTTCTGTGTTTTTTTTATTTCTTTTATTCTCTTAATTTAATCTTTGTATTATACATTTAAAATACATTATATCTTAAAATATTTATAATAAATTCATTTTATCTCTAAAAAATTATAAAATTTTAGGTGTAGCTTCTTGACACCATAAAGAAAATTACCAAACTTTTTATTGAATTAAATTGTTTTAATCATAATTAATTGATTAAAAATTCATTTTTAATGATTTTAATCTCAAAATTTTTGAGAAATTATTTCTAATCATTATGAACTGAAATAAAAATATTTGGGTCAGAAAACATTTATCTTTATTAATTTTCCTATTATTAATCATTAAAAACATGATTTAATCTCATTAAATCAGTTTTAAATATAAATAAGTTTATAAAAATTATGGGAAAATTAATTTCATTAATTTACATCATAAAGTATCCATTTTCTATAAAAATAGAATTTTTGGATCATGTCTTGTATTTTTGGACTTAATTATGTTTAATTAGACATAATTAATCATTTATTTATCTATGCTAATTAACATCTATTTTATAAATATTTGTTTTTAAAATAGAAATATTTTATGTTGGAAAGTCTTAGTTATTATTTGTTGGATCATCGAGTAACTCATAATCATTTATTTATACATTTATAATTATTGTATTTATTTACAATAATTAGTTAAAGTAATTAACTACGTTATTTTGTCTCAATTATTCAAACAAAAGTTTTATCTATATATTCAATTGGTAATAAATATATTACCTAAACCACATTTACAAACTTCGATATATTATTTTTGACATACAACTTTTACATTAATGCAATTTATCATAAAACTCTAATTCCCCAAATCGACATAGCAAACCCTAATGCCTTAGACCCTAGTTACCTTAGACTTTTTAGACACTTCCTTATTAGTATTCTTACACATTATAGGTTGAATTCCTCGGAATTCCCATTACTTAGCTCACGGCCGCGTAAGTGGATTTTGGTCGCTTTCGCAAACTGTGAGTATATCTTTCCCCTTTTTACTGTTTTACTACTTTAGGGTGACTCATGTACCTATATATATTAATCAAGTTTCAATTTCTTATACTTAATGCAATTCTCATGTGTGTTTGCTTTATGTTAATTGGTGTGTCTATGACTTGTCAAAATCATTAACCGCTGGGCGGCCTAGCTTTTCAATGAATAGTACTATGGTATACCCCCTTGAGACTCTGTTGAGAGAATCTTGGTCATTGTCTTGTTAATTCATTATTCAGTTGGTTAGTCATGTGTTAGTCATTATTCTCAGGTTTGGTTTTGAACGGATATTACTTATTACATAATTGCAAATGGTACCGCACATGAATTGCTAAACACTTTTCCTACTATATTTATTCAAACAGGGTATGCTCACCAATACATTTTGTATTGACATATACTATTTTCGTACATGTTTCAGGTTATTTATGAGATGACTTTTAAGCTTTTGGAATTTTACTTAGATTTTGAATTCATTGTATTTCAGTTTAGTTGACATCTAGAATTGTTGTATTTCATTTCAATGTAATAAATTATTTAATCAACGTATTCAAATTTACACTTTAGTCCATGAGCTATTGAACAATCGTCACTACGTGACACCTCGATGTTTCCGCCATCGGTTGGGGTGTTACAGATTGGTATCAGAGCCATGGTTATAGGGAATTAGGTTATTAGAATGCCTTTTAGCCTAGACTATAACTAATCTTACTTTCACGAGTCCTCTCGTGTATATTTCTCTTTATTCTTATATTTTCTTTCAAGATATTTTCGCTATTATTCTTTCTCGTTATTCTTTCGGTATTTTGCTTGGGGTAGAAGACACTCGTATTTCACAAACGAAACGATATCATCAAGTTAGGAGTGGTATCCATACCTTGGTGATTAGTTTCACTCCTCTATATGTTATTTATCTTAGGAATATATCTTTAGGATAGGAGTGATATCCACACCTCAAAGAGTATTTCCTTCAAAAAGAAATTTAACCACTAAGCTGGGGGTGATATCCTTAACTTAGTGATTGGTTTCATTCCTCAATTGTTTTCAATTTTGAAATACATCTTTGAGTTAGGAGTGAAATCCACATCTTAGGGATCTGTTTCTACATCTCGTTTTAAAGTCTCGCTAAAGGTTTTGAAATTTACCAGTGACGGGGTATGTGCAATCGGGAAAGATGACCATTCACTCATAGGTTCAAGTACGCTCCCCACAAGTCACTAATAATATTTCAATTTCTTTGGCTAGTCACCAGTTTCATTAGAAATATTTTCAGTATCACATTTTTGATATATTTTTTTCATTTGTTGTTTGAAACTTTTATCATATTTTTTTTTATAATGAAGTTATTATGTCTTTTGAGTTTTCTCTATTAATAGCTATCACTATTTGTGCATTTTTCCGTTTTCCATTAGTGACTCTTAAGTTTTGTTTAACATTTGGATTTTAAGTTCCATCTCTTGATGTTCTATATACTCATTGATTATTCGCTTTTGGAATTTTTTATCATCATTATTAAAACTTTTATCCGCTATATTATCGCATTAAAACTTACACTATTTTCATTTATGCTTTGTGACCTTTACACTATTGTCGCATTGACTTTTATCATTCACGTCATTTTAAATCTTGGTCTTCTAAAACACATTAGATTTACACATACTTCATGAAACGGTTTCATTTTGCATTTTACAAACTTGTATTGCATATTTTAAAGATCAAATGTAAATTTTTTTGTTTTCATATATGACATATCCAATATATATTTTCGAGAGAAATTTGCAACTAATAATAAGCCTTATAACATTTTTCAAACTCGACTTCTCGTAAACACATGAAAATGTTTATTTATGAAAATTTTTAAAATGAAGCTGTTTGAATCTAAACCACACTTCGATTTCTAAAAAGTTATCCTCATGCATTACTACTATCTTTTCAACTATATCTCAAAATTTGAGCAAACTACGTTTTTGATATACGAAAATTTATCATATTACACTTGCACACTTTCAGTCGCAAAACTTTTGATATACACTCTTAACCGAATGTTTCTAAATGTCTTTTATAGTATAACGCATATATGTAAAATTACTAAATTTTAACTCACATGTCAGTAGGCTATACACCCGTTCCGTGCACATTCATTTGCCGTAAATTTCATTATTTTATTCTTGCACCATTTTTTTATTCATAGTTATTTCTAACCCGTTATTTGTGATTATTTTCACATTGCCTATTTGCATTAATTCAACTCTTTTACTTTCATTTTGCATAACTGTGTGATTTACACGATTTATATTATACTAATTTTTATGTATACTTATATATTTACATGAACGCATATTTGGTATGCATATTTTCTTTCCTGTTTTGAGCAAAACCCTGTTATACTTTACATTATTTTGTTTTTCATCATTGCCAATGAACATACTAGTTGATAACTCGTATGAGGTCTAAGCCAGTGCCCACGTACGACTCGGATTAGAGTATTTCTTTAATCCGAGGGGAACGGTGTAAACCTCAGAGTTTATCACTATGAGTGTTTAAAGCCAACGATGTGAACAGAAGTTACCGGTTAAGGGTGAACCCGAAAGGGAAGAACCTCTAACCGTGTCTTATACTTACATGTTATTCACATTATGGTTAAAGGGAAAACCCGGAAGGGAAGGACCTCAAACCATGTCATGATTGAACATTATTTCATTACAGTGGCTATTACATATTGGTAGCACACATTTATTTCTTGTTAATGTGATGGAAAAGCATAACATCTTAGTGTAAGGTAAATCGGTGATTACGGTCCGGAACGCAATCATGGGTTTACAGGTACATGAGGGTGGTGTGTAATTCTATTTAGGCTGTTGGTAGACAATCAGTACGAGTCCAAAGTATCAGGAGTGTGGTGGGTTAGCTGCGGTACACCCTATATATAAGCATAAATGATACTGCGGGAACGGACTAGGAGTCTGACCAAGAACCTACCCATTACTTGCTAATTACCTCTTCATTAGATCGTTGACTAATAGCTAGAATTTTCAATAAGAACATTTTACATAAGCTTCAATTAGCTTTGTTGGAGCCTTCCTTGTTGACCACCTCTATAGAAAACATTAAACTTTGTATACTCTTACATTCTCTGTTAGTTGAAATTCTGTTGCCTGTCCTTAATAAAGTTGGTCAGAAACTTTTTTTTTTTAAGTAGGGGAGACTACCTTCATTAGAGTCTCTGCCCTCACCAGTTACACATTCCCAAAACCATTCACATTTAAACTCGGGTCATCTGTCAAAGATTTTAAAGCTATTACTTGAGATATTAGACAACTATTTACAAATTTGTCAAATCATAAAGGATGAAATTTTTTTAACCTACTTGTCTTTTACAACGCCTTTGGTTTCATAGTAACCTCCACTTGAAAAAAATTTCGAGACGAAATTTTCTAAAGTAGGGAGACTGTGACAACCGTCACCCTTATCTTTTATCAAGTTGCCAAAATTAGTCCTTGAACTCTTCGTTTCTCAAATTAATAAATTCCTTGTTATATTAAACTTTTGTATATAAATCCATATAACTTATTTCCATAATAATAAACTAAATCCTTTACTAAAGGTTTATAAAAGTTTTAATATAGAAATGTTGTTAAAGTTTTGATAAGGAAACAAGGAATCTATACATAATATGCTAAAATGTAAACTCAAGGGGCTGTTTTAAAAAAAAATATCAAACTTTAAAAGTTGTTTTCATCTGCTCGGTTTTTAGGCCCTGTTTCCGATCACTTTGGCCGGCCGGAATTTGTGTTCCGGCGAGTTGTTTTGACCCGTATTGTAACAGGTTTCAGTCATTTAATGGTTCTTGTCACTTTCTCTACTCTTTTGACTCACTTTCCCTCAGTAATAACGATAATAACCATGTTTTAAGTGAGCATTGATTCGGGTCTAAAGTGTAACCGATCGGCGTTTATGACAAGCAATCAAAGCCCGTTTTTTTACCCACTACTCTATAAACCATGTGAGCGTTGGATTTTAACTAAAACAGGATTATATGATCATACAAGTCACAAATCTAGGTGCGGAAACCCTAGATCTGAACAAATTGATAAGATACAAATCACGACACAATCAAGATCATTTTCAATATCATTTTCATAGATTAACTTCAATCAATAAGCATTTACAAACTGTTTATGTTAATCTAGAATCACACAGATAATCTCTCAAAAACACTCCTAAACCTGATCTGAACCTGGACACAAATGACAACTCTCTTACATAATCAAAAACTCAAAATCTATATATAGGCACTGCACATTCGCCCCTTACAGATGGTCGAATGTGAGCTTTTTCCACATTCGCCCACTGCAAGTGGTCGAATGTGTTCTTCTGATGTAGCCCATTCTTCCTTCGTCCAGTTCATTACTACCTTCGCCCCTTTCTGATTACCTTCGCCCATATAATTCTACATTCGCCCAGTCAGAACCACCTTCGGCTATCTACTAACACATGTTAATCAAGTATATCCAATCCTTAGTCGCAAAACGCATCAACAAACTCCCCCTCGACTATTGATTGGATAGTTTTCTTTGATAGTCCATCGTCTTGTTCATCAGCTTGATTCTGAGCTGCTTCTTCTGCTTAGAAGTCATTGGCGGCTCGAATGTTTTCTTCACAGGCTTTGACACATTAGCAATCTTCACAGTCTTGCCAAGTTTACCCTCCAAGTTGCTTCCAGCATTTATATCGTATGCAAAACAAACTCCCACAACTTGAGTATACTTTCTCGCTTGAGCAAAGTCGTTGGGTTCATAGTAGATCGGATTGTAGAACAACATGATGATGTCTTCGAATGTGCAATTTATCAGCCACATAGGATCAAATACATGAACATGCTTGTATTTATCCTTTCCATCCCTCAACACAATCACTGCTTCTGCCTTCCTCCAATCGTAATACCAAAATATGAAATCAGCACTGAAATGCTGTGGCATTGGCATCAATGGAATCTTTCTCATCACATTAGGTGCTTTATATATCAAAGTCACACGCTTCATATTGGTTTGAGGATCAATATCCCTATGAACTTTTCTACGGGGATATTGAGGCTTGAACCTGTTCCATCTTGTGCGACTTTCCCAAACCAATTTGTCTGCGCACCAACCAACATGCGATCCATTTACCTCGGCACCTGACATTGGGAATCTGCATAAATCTCTCACCGCCCAGTACGGTAGAGTAAGCAAATCACAGAATCTGTTAAAATACAGAATTCCGGTTTCCCATTTCGCAGCAATACACTTCAGTCTGCCTAGATAAGTCCACCCGAGAGCTCTGCCTTTGAATTTGGCATTATGAAATCGATAGAAATTACCTTGAGCTTCAGGTTTGGGTCGGTTCTCATCCATCTCCTTCAACTTCTTCAGATAATTCTTCAACTCATCAGATTGGTTAGAAGAATCTTTCTTTTCATTACCAAACACCTTCTCAACAAACTCTTCGCTTCTTTTCTTTGCTTTCTGTTTCGCTGACTTATTTGGTATCTCTGTGAAGTCAGGAAATACTTCATTCTCATCTTCTTTTCTGAAATACTGGGGAAACTCTTCATGAGTAATATCTTCTATTTCAACTTCATTGTTCTCTGGAGTATGCACATCATCTGAATGACTTCCCATATCCTTTTCAGGAATATCAGGAATCGATTCATCCATCATAAACTCCTCAAACGTCTTTCCTACCCTCTGTGCGAGACCATCTAAAATTTCTTTCGCCACAGATGCAGGTAGTTCCCCTTCTTCAAGATCTGGATCTTCATATTCCAGCTCATATCTCAGATCATCAGTCTGGAATATTTCAGCGAAGCATCCTGTGAACTCAATGGTCCACTCTCTCTTTTCCAACATATTCTTGTATATCAGTTTAGCATCATCAGACAGAGATCTCACCTTTTCGTTCCAGAAGATACTTTCATCCGAATCTACATTCCCTCCTTTCTTCTTGGAACTCGATTCTCCAGTATCTTTCTTCTTCTGCGGTGTTCTCTTCTCATAACTATATTTAGAAGTATCATCTCCTCCATCATGATCACTTCCACTGCTAAACTCATCACCTTTCTTTTTCCCTGTACCTTCAGCATCATCATCATCATCATTGTTGTCATCATCATCATCATTGTCATCATCACTTTTATCCGATCCATCATCATCCTCTTCATCATCATCTTCTTTCTCAGAATCAGAATACTCATAATCAACTTTCTGTTCATCTTCTTCTTCATCTTCTTCACCCTCTTTCAACTGGGGTGCTCTGCTATACAGCTCTTCAATCAACCCACAAAGACGTTTGTTTTCCTTCTTTAACTCTTTGTTATCAGCCTTGATCAGTTTGATCTTGTTCTTGTTTCTATCACATCTTCTTTCAAGCTTCTCATTCTTAGCTTCCAACATCTGAATCTTATCATTTATCTCATCCTGATTCGATTTTGAAGCAACTACAATTTGGAGCATCTTCTCCTCATTCTGCTTGAATTTAGTAATTTCAGCTTGTTGAGCAATCAACATCTTCATCATGTCCTCCATCTTCTTATTAACCTGTTTCATAACATCATCATCAACAGTCACTTTCTTTGACTTTGATCTGGAGGACTCAACTTCAACAACTTTCTCCTTTTGAGGCTTCCTAAACATATCGAGCACTTTATCCATATCGATATTGAACTGATCGATTGGTAAAGTCTCTGCCTCTTTCACTTTCTTCTGCTTCTTGGCAACTGGTGAAGATAGCTTAGAAGGTGTTCCAGCATCAGGTAATCTTTTTCCCTTCAACAACTGAGCCAACTCTTTTTCTCTCAGTTCTTTCACACTTGATTTCTTTGCCATAGTCTTTTGTTTCTTTGTCTTCTTTGGCAAATTCACAACTACTGTATCTCCAACACTCAGTTCAGCTAAATCAACACCTAAGCCTTCATCTTCCACTGATTTCTTTCTTCTCTCAGCTTCTTCAATTGACTGATTCAAGGATTCAGACTCACCAACCATAGTGGCCTTACGTTTGGTGGTCCTCACGTTCTCGTCATCAGAATCCCACTGTTCATCAACCTCAGTCTCTTCCGAATCTACAGACTCTTCATCCACCAAACCCGATCCTTTCTTCGCCGTCGATTTCTTTCTAGCAACCTGTTGCTTTGTGCTTCCCTGATCAATAGCCTTTCCCTTGCCCTTCCCTTTGGCTCCAGGATTGACTACTTGACGTTTCCGCTTAGTGCTTGAATCAACATACACTAAGGGATCATCATTGTCCGAGTCACTCTCATCATGTCTTGCTTTGTTCTTGCCTGGATCAATGTAATCCGGACGAGCCAAAGCGCCAAACAATCTCCTGTTAGGTGGCTTCTCACTGTCAGGCACACCCTTATAACCTTTCATCCTCATCAAGGTTCTAATATTCATGTGATCTTGGCCTAGGATCATTGTCGGATCCTTCTTTAACATTGGATACTTATAGTCAAAGATCATCATTAGAAACCTCGGATACAACATAAACTTCTTAAACTTTATACCCTTCAGCATCTCCAACATGTGGTCAAGAATCATCCCAGACACATTAAATGGTTTGTTGAGTGTCAACGCAACCATTAATGAACTCAAACTCCTTCTCATCACGTCATAACCACCACTAACACATCCAAAGACATGAATCAGCACATGTGCAAAGTACTTATACTGCACTCCCAGCTTCCCTTTATACATAGATCCGTCAGTGATTGGACCTTTGTATTTCATCCTTAAAAAGCACGCCTTCTGTTCTGTCCAAGATAACTCCCTGGGATCCTCACTATCTTCGAACTTAATCTGTAACGCCTCCCGAATGTCAGCTTCAGTCAAGAACATCTCCATCTCCTGAATCTTGCTCTTGATGATCGTCTGATTCTCCCAGTAGTCATACTTAGCGTTCTGATAAAAATCTTCAATTATGTCTTTATAAATGATGGTTGGTGTGGCTAGAGCATGTACAATCCTGCTCCTCTTCAGAAAATCAATAATCCCAGTAAACTCCGTGTTCTTCTCAACGTCTCCTAGATACGCGCAACAGTTGTGCGATCGTTCGAAAGGCCAACTGCTCGGAGTAGATGTTTCAGCTACGGGGACTGGATCTTGAACTGTGATCTCTGCTGGAGTCTCAACATTCACTGCTGGTGATTCAATATTCTCGGGTTGTTCAGCCATCTGCACATGAAAATCAATAAAACGCGTCAAAACACAAAAACGACAAAAATATAAAATTCTGGTCAAAACTGATCTGCACATTCGCCCATTTAGAAATGGCCGAATGTGAGATTTTGTGGTCGAAGGTGAAAGTATATGGACGAAAGTGAATATGATCTTGATTAAAAGTCACATTCGTCCATTTTATTATACATTCGCCCAACTCGTTCCACTTTCGCCCGTTTTATAACACCCGAATGTGAAATATTTACCCCCAAAATTTGAAATTTTGCCATTGTTTGTTTTAACTTGCAATTTTGATCCTAAAACGTACTAACATGTCCGACTAACATTCGTCTATTACCAATTTTATCAATTAATCATTTTACATAGGTTTTCAAGTGGAATTAGGGTTCAACAGTATTCAAACGATCAAAACTGACATCTAAACATGTTATAATCCTAATTCCTTCAATAATCTCCCCCTAAAACCTATGTTAAATGATCGGCTAACAATAACAATCATCAACAATCATTAAAAGCCCCTAGAACAGAAACCCTAGGTCCCGTTCGTTAAACAAGCCATTCTGATCTGTTTTCATGTCCAATACCTGTAAAATTAGGGTTAAAATGATGAGCAATGATCAGGGAACAAATCAAGGGAACTTAAAATGCACGAGCAACAAGGTCTGGTATGACACAAATTTTTGAAAAATTTCAGAATGAAGGGTTCGAAGGTGACAGACTAATATATAGGGATCCACGTTCGCCCGTATGAAATGGTCGAATGTGGGTTAAGGCCACATTCGCCCCTAGTTAAAGACACGAATGTGAACCTGCTCCACCTTCGCCCCTATTTAAAGACCCGAAGGTGGAATGTGTACCCGGAAGTGGAAATTACACCCGGAAGTGGAAATTCCACATTCGTCCATTTGCAAACCGGTCGAATGAAATGATTTTTCCACATTCGACCCATTTAAGGGGCGAATGTGAAATGGAAAAATCTGAAAATTTCGCCAAATCACGAATTCGAATCCCGTTCAACATTTTTCAATCCGTTAAACTTCCAAAACTCAAATTTTCACATTTTGAATGTCACAAAGTCCAGATGGTGTTATCAAATCTCAGAAATTGACCATCAAGCATCCCCGGATATCAAAAATAAAGCAGAAATGCAAATCTTTTGGATTTTCTGAAATTTTTATCAAAACACACCTAAAATCTTTTTGGATTTTGTAACTTTTTGACAATAAAAATAAAATGCATCAAAGTAAATGAAAGCAGTAAACATTTTGTGATTTCCGGTAAGAGGATCATATCAGTTTTCTGAGAAATCTGAACACAGCGTTGATCTAGTTCAATATTATCATTAGAAACAATATGTGACACGGCAATTGCTGATATTGTTGTCCACATAAGCTCACATGCAGACAATTACGCAATGCTTTAAAATGATACGAATTAGATGTATTAGACTAACACATTGTGGTTCCCACACACACGACATACTCCCGTATCAAGAAGTAATCTGCACAAAGACTCATTGTAAAGCGTGATTATGCTTTCGTCGTCTGTAATTGTACAAGATATAATGCATAGAGGTATACAGGTCAGCAAATTAATGCAGCAAAGTAACATATGCACCATACCAGGTTGAGGACTAATATTAATCATGATTTGCATCAATGATCAATACGATATTATAGATAATCTTTGATCATCATATAACATGGAAAGTTCCTCAATTCGGTAACTTTAGGTTTTGGCATAAAGCTCTTTTATAAAGACATCCTGTCTGATCTAGGTCCGTAATGACTTACAGCAGAAGATCAGATAGGCTATCCCCAGACAACTAATAACATAACGACCCTAAACCTCCGAGTTTTGTACAAACACCCTATCAAACGAAATTACGGTACTAAGACCATATGCCCATGAGGTGTTCATCCACAAACGCGTAGTTTGTTATGTTTGTATCACTAATGCACGCAATATATAGTCTACGAAGCCTATCAGCATATCACACGTAATCAACATACGTCTCATTAAAACTATACAATTCTTTAGCCTGTGTCAGATCCCCACTGATGTACTATCATTTCCTCTTTTTATCCAGGAAATCATTTTGGGTTTTTCTAATTTTTAGGTATTTTGAAAATTTTTCAATGTTTTTGGTTTTTCTGATAAAATGACTCCCCCTAAAATAAAGAACATATTTTTGGGTTTTTAATTTTTCTGAAAAACAAAACAAAAAAAATTTGAAAGAAACAATCCACTTGAAAGCATCAACTTCTTTGAGGATTAAACAACCCCCTCGAAAGCATCAACTTCTTTGAGGATTATGATAGTAAAAAGAAATTCCCAATTAGCAAAGAGAAATTCCCAATTAGCAAAAATTTAAAACTAAAACTAAAAACGAAAAATGATAAACCGAGGAGCCGATTAGTCCTGTTTTTCCTTTATATTGTTTACTTTCAAAAGATATTCAAAGCGGGATCTGTCAAAAGCTTTTGTAAACAAATCTGCACGTTGGTAGTCAGTATGGATTTTGACCATGTCAATCAATTCCTTAGCATAACAGTCACGGATAAAATGATATTTAATCCGGATATGTTTAGCTTTAGAATGATTTTCAGTATTTTTAGTTAATGCAATTGCGGCTTCGTTGTCACAGTGTATAGGGGTTTTAAGAAACTGCAAACCGTAATCGACCATCTGTTGTTGGATCCAGAGCACTTGCGAACAGCAACTCGAGGCTGAAATGTACTCGGCTTCACATGTAGACAGTGCGACGGAAGTCTGTTTCTTGCATTGCCAGGTAATTAACCTGCTCCCTAAAAACTGGCAACCGGCTGTTGTTGATTTGCTGTCTTTGTCACAGCCGCCCCAATCTGCATCACTAAAAGCAATAAAATCAAAATCATCATCATTAGGGTACCAAAGTCCTTTTGATGGACAACCCTTCAGATATCGAAGGATACGCTTGACCGCCGTCAGATGACTTTGTTTCGGCTTCGATTGGTAGCGAGCACAGAGACACGTTGCATACATAATATCTGGTCGAGACGCTGTCAAATACATCAGAGATCCGATGATTGCTCTGTATGTAAATGGGTCTGTCAGCTCCCCCTTAGCGTCCACTCCAATCCCGTGATTGGGTTGTATCGGGGTATCCATCGGCTTAGAATCCTCCATCTGGAATCGGCTCAAGATGTCGGCAACATATTTCGTCTGGTGAATGAAGATCCCGTCGGGTCTTTGATCCACCTGTAAGCCGAGGAAAAACTGCATTTCTCCCATAGCGCTCATTTCGAACTTCTCCTGCATAACAGTTTCAAATTCCCTGCACAAGAGTTCGTTAGTTGAACCAAATATAATATCATCAACGTAAATCTGTACTAGAAGCAAGTCATCTCCCGTCTTCTTCGTAAAGAGGGTGCAATCGACGAGGCCGCGCTTGAATCCTTTGGAGATGAGGTATGTACTTAGCTCCTCGTACCACTGTCTTGGAGCCTGGTGCAAACCATATAAAGCTTTGTTCAGCACGTAGACCTTGTCCCGGTGGATTGGGTCCTCAAAGCCTGGTGGCTGCCCAACATAAACCTCCTCCTTGACTTTACCATACAGAAATGCGCTCTTGACGTCCATTTGATAGACTTTGAATTTCTTATACGAAGCAAACGCAAGGAACATCCGAATAGCTTCGATTCGTGCTACTGGTGCATAGATTTCGTTGTAATCAATTCCTTCGATTTGATGGAAACCCTGCACAACCAATCTGGCTTTGTTCCTTACAATAACTCCACGATCATCCTTTTTGCACTTAAACACCCACTTAGTGCCTATTTTCTTTCTTCCCGGCGGCAAATCTGTGAGCGTCCAGACTCCCAATTTCTGGAATTGCAATAACTCTTCCTGCATTGCCTCAACCCAGGCATCTTCTTGCAAAGCGTCTTTGTATGTCCTTGGCTCTACCTGCGACACATAACATGCAAACGACCAATCATTTTGGTCACCAGATTTCTGAATTTTGGCATACAATGCTAAAGCACCAAAACTCTCTGGCGAATTAACGCTTTTAAGCTGCCCTCTGGTCATCACTCCACTACCAGGATCACCGATTACTTGCTCCAGCGGGTGAATACGATGAATCCGAGATTCCGGATTAACAGGTACAATCACTCCCGTCTGAGCAGTCAAGTTCTCTGTAGCATCCTGATCATTACCCGTGTTAGATGATGAAGCAACATCTGGATTTGGAGTTGGGTTCACAGTTTGCTCTTCTAAATCTTCTGCATTTTCAAGAACAGCTTCTTCAAATTGTTCATCTTCAGATTCTGAAGTGTCTAATGAAGTTGAAGCTTCTTGAAACAACTCTTCTTCTTGTGTAGGAGCACTGGTATCATTAGAAGCTGGTGGGGGGTTTACGGTGATTGGACGCATCAATGGTGAAGTTGCCGCGTTTTCACACTCGTAAAGTAATCTGATCACAGCTTCTTCAACCAGGCTATCTAGGTTGAATGATTCAAAGAAATCTTTGTAATCAAACATCCAATCAGGGCCCGTGCCTTGCAAATTTTGTGTGTATCGTTGAACTTCCACGTTAGCCCAATCCTCCACTTGACGAGTTCTCTTGTTGAATACCCGTTTGAGCGGGGTTGCATATCCAACAAAATATCCCTCTTCAGCTTTAGGACTAAACTTCTCGCTTGGATTCAACATTGTACATGGCGCCCCAAATGGTTCTAGATACTCTAAATTGGGCTTTCGTCGGTGTAACAGCTCATAAGATGTTTTTCCAAACTTCTTCACTGTCAAAACCCGATTTAATGTGTAATTAGCTGCATAAATCGCCTCGTTCCAGAACATTACTGGAAGATTTGAGTCAGCGAGCATTGTTCTAGCAGCCTCAATCAGAGTCCTATTCTTTCTTTCAGCAACACCGTTCTGTTGCGGGGTATACGGAGCTGAATATTCATGATGTATCCCTTTGCTTTCACAAAGTTCATCCATCTTTGCATTTTTAAACTCCGTCCCGTTGTCACTCCTGATCCTTTTTATCTTCAAATTGTAGATATTCTCCAGCCGAGTGAACAGAACTTGTAAGTTGGTAAAGGTGTCGCTTTTGTTCTTCAAACACATCACCCATGAAAATCGTGAATAGTCATCAGTGACGACTAAACAATAAAGCTCTCCAAGATGACTTTTGCGCTTGACCGGTCCAAAAAGGTCCATGTGCAATCGCTCAAGCGGCATCTCAACAGAGTTAACTTTCTTCACTTTATGGGATTGTTTGTGTTGTTTGCCTTTCATGCAGCTCACACACTTGTCGTTCAGATGGAAATGTTTCACGTTTACTCCATCGACAAGTCCATTTCTCACTAACTGATTCATTTTCCTCAAATGAATGTGCCCCATTCTGCGGTGCCACATTATTGATTCTTTTTCGGTCGCCTTGGATAGAAAGCATGTTATCTGTCCCTGTGATGTCATCGCCTTGGACATATCAAGAATATAAAGATTGTTGACTCGAGGTGCCATCAACATAACCCACTCCTTTGGAATCTTGAAGCCCGGTTTGAGGATGTAGCAGGATTTGTCATCAAAATGCACAGAAAATTGTTTATCGCATATTTGACTGACGCTCAACAGATTATAGTCTATCTGCTTGACATAAGAAATCCGCTCGAAAGTCACAATCCGTTACTCACGCTTCCTTCCATCGTGATATAACCTCCTTTATTTCCCGCGAACGCAACATATCCTCCATTGATATTCTTCACATCAAACAGCAACGCCAAATCCCCCGTCATGTGGCCTGAAGCTCCACTATCAACAATCCAGAGACTGCTAATAGGGCCAACTGAAGCTCCCTGCACACAAAAAGTAAACAATTAGTTCTTTCGGGGGACCCAAGCCTGAGTCTTGGGCCTTTGAACTTTGGCTTTCAAAGAATCATTCTCATTGACTTTTTCAACAACTTTCTGTTTTGAATCAATCGTTTTCTGATTTTTCAAAACATTTTCACTTTTCTCACTCACCTTTGAAGTAGAAGCTCCTGGAGTACCATTAGGTGTCCAAGATTGTTCAGACCTTTTGAGAATACGAATTTGAGATTTTGGTTTCTCAATTGGTTTCTGAACATTGTTACTAAAAGTAACTTTCTTAGCAACCTTATCTGAATGAACAGACTTAGGTCCAACATTTGACTTGACAATTGGTTTTTGTGAAACCTTTTGTCTATCAGCTGTTATGTTCACCACTGGTTTTCTCCAAGATTGTTCCATTGCAATCCGATTCCTTCGATCATAATGAAATGGACGGTTGTTCCTCATTTGAAAATTGTTTTGATTATGAAAATGTTGTTGTTGAGGAACAGTCCGTCTATGCGGTGGAACATAATGATCAATCGGCTTTTTCATGGAATTCTTAACCTCAACCTCATGTCTTTTGTGCCTTACATATGGACACTGAGCAAGTAAATGCCCACGTTCTCCACATTTAAAGCATTTTCTATATTCCTCAAACACATAATGAGCATTTAGTGAAGCAAATGATCTTACAGGAAATTGATCATTATATTGTTGATTTCTTAAACTCTCAGGAAGTGGTCCTTTCGAGTAAGAAGGTTCATGAAAACCATTTGCTTTATCCTCTGGTCGAATGAACTCAGTGACATGAATTTTTGACTCTTGAGGAACTTCTGAAAACAGTTTCTTTAAGATTTCTGGTGGAATTTCATTGGTTCTCTCATGTTTTGGAAACCATATTGTGCTTTCTTGCCAGATTTTATCAAGTTTAGAATAGTTAACGTTTTTAATCGGAAATTCCTCATCAGCAATGATTTTATCGGATCCTTCCATCCGATAAAACACCTTTACAGGTTTGTCACTTGGTTCATTCAGCTCATTCTTTTCAATCACATTCTTAACATCATTCTTTTTCTTAACATCAATCTTTTCAGACTTCTTATCACGATTAGCATTTGCCATCGGATGAACATGATCAGATGGTGATACTGGTTCAGTAGTAATGATGTGATTTTCTTTTGGAATCTCACATTCATTAACAGATTTATCACTACCAGTATCATCATTTTCTGAATCTGAACTATCACTCTCAGCATAAACACCCTCATTGTTCAAGCCCAAAATCGGTCTCACATCGGAATATGGATCACCAATACTTGGAGTATTAGATTCCATTTCTGACGATGAGTCTGATTTTACCGAACTCTCCGGTATCACTTGGTGATAGTTATGGTTTTCAAAAAGAACCGGAGATGGTACAGACTTGTAGTTGGTGGTGTTATCATCAATGATATGATCCACGACATAAGCAACATTCTTATAACTTTCCAGTTTCTTGTTAACTTTTTCAGCAAAGCATTTAATGGCAGCCATTTCCAACTTGGTGTTTTCAATTTCATTGATATAGTTATTTATGGCCAATTGTTTCAATGACAAAGTGTTTTTCAAGTCGGAAATGTCCTTTTTATAGCCATCTAATACTTTGTTAAAAGCATTCAACTCTTTGCGAGTAGATTGACAGTTTTGAATAGCACTATCACGTGAAATTCGGAGTTGTTTATTCTCCTCTGTCAATCTATCACAAGTTCCACAGTATTTATCACTCATAACATCAGTGCTAGATTCAGAACTTACAGGTTTTGGCGGTTCGGTCATGGCCATCAAAGCAAAATGAGCTTCCTTTCCAGTGAAAAACTTTGAGTAGTCGATCTTGGTGAAAGCATCATCAGCTATGCATGACTTCCTCGTCATCAAAAAGTCCGCTTCTGCCAGCAACTGGTCAATATCATCATCCAAAGAATCAACACTTCCCTCTGTGTCTGATTCGCTCTCACAATCTGAATAAACTGATTTACACTCTTCGGGAACATCAGAGACTGAATCAATCACCATCCCAGAACTCTTCTCCTCAGCCTTAACCTCAACGGTTCATTCTCCACTTCCATTTCAGTCTCAGAATCATCACTTTCACTCTCCTCAGTTTCTTTCTTCTCATCAACTGCCACCGACTCTTCCATATCAACCTGATAGGCAACACATGCCACATTCCCACCAGTAGTTACTTCCTCAACTCCTATTTGCATACCCGACCAGTCAAACCTCTCATCCTGTTGAGTCACCAAAGCTTGGTTCTGACTCGCATTCTGTTGAGTCTCAGTAGGTGTAGTGATAGGTACAACTGTTCGGTTTTGGGTGATTAGGAGATTGGTTTTGAATCTGGTGTTGAGTGTTTGGTTGTCTGTTTTGGTTGTTAAAGTTTCGGTTCTGGTAGTTGTTGTTATTTTGGTAAGAAACTTGGTTCTGTTGACGGTTCTGGTAATTTGCATTGAAAGGGTTTCGATTACCTTGTTTAGGTGGCTGGGTGCATTCCCTTTTGAAGTGTCCTTTTTCTCCACAATTAAAACATGTAACCTTCTCCTTGTTGAAACCATAGGTTGTGTTGGGAGAAGTTGCCAAATCAGTTCTTCCAGTTTTCTCTATGAACTCTGTTGCTCTTCTCATTATACTCGCAAAAGCCCATTGAATGTCAATGAGTTCCATCTCTTCTTTATCTATCTGTGCGTAGTCCTCGTTGGTTAAGTTGTTGTTCCCAATCTGACTAGCAACCAACCCATTGTAGGATGAAACCGTTGCTGAGACTAATGCAATGTGCTGCTGAGCAACCTCCACAGTCACATTTCCCAAGTTAGATGTATCCAAAACCACCGGTTGTTTATGTTGAGTAACTTGGTTTGATGGTTGTTGTGTTTGGTTAGCGGTGTAAAAACTAGCTTGTTGCATTGGAGAGATTGGTGAAATGTAGGAAGTATATTGTGGTGGTGTGTATGATGGTTGTGAGTAGGAATTGTATTGTGGTGGTGTGTAGTTGGTGGTTGGTTTTGATGAATCCATGACATTGGAAATACATGCAACATGTGGTGCAACGCTTCCAGAGCTCGAGTTTCCAGCTGAAACTGAAGTTCCTCCAAAATACAGACTTGGATTCTGAGGAATCTGTGACCTCCTAGCTTTCCTCCTATCCTCCAGCTCTTTGTTCTCCAGCTTTTCAATAAACTCTGAAATGGTCCAGAATTGATAAGCATCCTTCTCTCTGAGTACCTCCACATGCTGATCCCATTGTGGTGGTAAAGCATCTGCAAACTTATCCACCTGCTTAGTCATTGGAATCTGTACACCATAGCTAGACAATTCAGACAATAAATGCATATATCTCGGAGTTAGTTCTTTCAAAGTTTCATTATTAATAAAAGAAAAATTATCAAACTCTTTAACCAATTCCTCCATTCTCAAACTCCTGGTCTTCTCGTTACCATCATGCTTCCTCTTCAGCTTATCCCAAAGCTGCTTTGACGTAGTACATGTCCCAAACTGATGCAACAGATCACTTGTGATTGCCTGTGTCAGTTGAGAGAACGCCTTCTTCTCCACCACGTATTTCTTCTTTTCATCCTCAGTCAAGCTCTCCAGAGGAATCAACTCACCGGTATTCTCCAGAATCGGTGCTGTGTATCCTTTCACAATCATGCTCCATGCCTCAGCTCCTTCAACTCCCATGCCTTCCAGATGGATCTTGAACATGGTGTGCCACTGGTTATACTCTTGCATATCCATGAGCTTCGGTGGCCGAGTTCCACTACCTGTAGACAAATCCTTAATCAAGGTAGAAATAGCGTTAGTGGTTTGAGTATTTACCGCCGCTGCAGCTACTCCCCAGTAATCTGATTGTAGTGCCGGATGTGCTACATTTTGAGGCATCGTGCTTGTTGTTGTCATGTAGTTAAGTGGTTGTGAGGATTGCGTATTCGTCTTTTGAGCTGCCACTGTCCATGGGTCCATTGTCTGCTGTTGTGGTTGTGTTGGTGCTGATCCCGAAGTAGTTTGAAAACGCCACATGATCACAATCTGAAAATCTCAACACTTAGAAAAATTTTTCAGCAAAAAATCTTAGGTTCGCCCGAAAAAGAGTACTTTCGTCCAAACTATCCTTGGTTCGTCCAAACTGTCACACTCTCGTCCCTTCTATCTCACTTTCGTCCCTTTGGATCTACTTTCGTCCAAATAGTAACAACCGAAGGTGGATATAACCAGAATGTAACCACAGAATAATACTATTTCACGTTCGCCCAAATCAGAACGGTCGAAGGTGAAAATTACCACCCGAATGTGAAAAATTTCAACAAGAATTTTCAGGTTCGACCACTTTAAACTCAGGTTCGCCCACTTTTAGTCACGTTCGACCACAACTCTCAGTCCAGGTTCCAGGTTCGCCCAAAATCAGCAGATCTCATTTTTGAAAAACGGTTATTGTTTGAAAAACGGTTATTTTGATCTCAGATTTTCAAAAGTTCATGGATTTGAATGATCTTAATCAGGTTATGTTTCGGATTTGATTTGGAACAACTTTAAGTCTTGGAAAACTTGAATTCGACCACAAATTCACCTTTAAATCGATCAAAAACTATGTTTTTAAGAGTTTTTGTAAAAACAAATGATTTTATGTCAAAAACATGTCCAAATCAGCTCTGATCTTATCGAATTTGTTGTTGTATGATCCTCTAAGCTCTGATACCACTTTGTGAGCGTTGGATTTTAACTAAAACAGGATTATATGATCATACAAGTCACAAATCTAGGTGCGGAAACCCTAGATCTGAACAAATTGATAAGATACAAATCACGACACAATCAAGATCATTTTCAATATCATTTTCATAGATTAACTTCAATCAATAAGCATTTACAAACTGTTTATGTTAATCTAGAATCACACAGATAATCTCTCAAAAACACTCCTAAACCTGATCTGAACCTGGACACAAATGACAACTCTCTTACATAATCAAAAACTCAAAATCTATATATAGGCACTGCACATTCGCCCCTTACAGATGGTCGAATGTGAGCTTTTTCCACATTCGCCCACTGCAAGTGGTCGAATGTGTTCTTCTGATGTAGCCCATTCTTCCTTCGTCCAGTTCATTACTACCTTCGCCCCTTTCTGATTACCTTCGCCCATATAATTCTACATTCGCCCAGTCAGAACCACCTTCGGCTATCTACTAACACATGTTAATCAAGTATATCCAATCCTTAGTCGCAAAACGCATCAACAAACCAAGCGACCTATAATTTTTCTGCACCAATTATCGTTTTAAAACCCACCAGAAATGTTAAGAAATCGTGACCAGAAGCTCTTAATCTTCGGATTTTTACTCGGGTCTAGTTCTTCATTTTTTTCGGCCCTTAAACATTCTTGTAAGTACTTGTTTTATATGCCGTTTTGATTCTTGTTGATGTCCGATTAAAAACCCTCTATCACAGAAGTGTTATCAGACATGAATCAAATTATTGATTTTGGTTCTAGGGTTAGGGTTTATGTGATAGAATTGGGGAAGATGATGACACTTGGTATATTGTTTAAAAATATTATTGTTTCTAAGATTTCAACAAACAAGTCTTTGGTGTAGTGGGTATTATGGTGTTGGGTGTGTGAGGGGACCCGAGATCGAATCTACTCCCCATCACTTTTCTGTGTTTTTTTTATTTCTTTTATTCTCTTAATTTAATCTTTGTATTATACATTTAAAATACATTATATCTTAAAATATTTATAATAAATTCATTTTATCTCCAAAAAATTATAAAATTTTAGGTGTAGCTTCTTGACACCATAAAGAAAATTACCAAACTTTTTATTTCTGGAAAATATCTTATTTTTATATTTTTATTGAATTAAATTGTTTTAATCATAATTAATTGATTAAAAATTCATTTTTAATGATTTTAATCTCAAAATTTTTGAGAAATTATTTCTAATCATTATGAACTGAAATAAAAATATTTGGGTCAGAAAACATTTATCTTTATTAATTTTCCTATTATTAATCATTAAAAACATGATTTAATCTCATTAAATCAGTTTTAAATATAAATAAGTTTATAAAAATTATGGGAAAATTAATTTAATTAATTTACATCATAAAGTATCCATTTTCTATAAAAATAGAATTTTTGGATCATGTCTTGTATTTTTGGACTTAATTATGTTTAATTAGACATAATTAATCATTTATTTATCTATGCTAATTAACATCTATTTTATAAATATTTGTTTTTAAAATAGAAATATTTTATGTTGGAAAGTCTTAGTTATTATTTGTTGGATCATCGAGTAACTCATAATCATTTATTTATACATTTATAATTATTGTATTTATTTACAATACTTAGTTAAAGTAATTAACTACGTTATTTTGTCTCAATTATTCAAACAAAAGTTTTATCTATATATTCAATTGGTAATAAATATATTACCTAAACCACATTTACAAACTTCGATATATTATTTTTGACATACAACTTTTACATTAATGCAATTTATCATAAAACTCTAATTCCCCAAATCGACATAGCAAACCCTAATGCCTTAGACCCTAGTTACCTTAGACTTTTTAGACACTTCCTTATTAGTATTCTTACACATTATAGGTTGAATTCCTCGGAATTCCCATTACTTAGCTCACGGCCGCGTAAGTGGATTTTGGTCGCTTTCGCAAACTGTGAGTATATCTTTCCCCTTTTTACTGTTTTACTACTTTAGGGTGACTCATGTACCTATATATATTAATCAAGTTTCAATTTCTTATACTTAATGCAATTCTCATGTGTGTTTGCTTTATGTTAATTGGTGTGTCTATGACTTGTCAAAATCATTAACCGCTGGGCGGCCTAGCTTTTCAATGAATAGTACTATGGTATACCCCCTTGAGACTCTGTTGAGAGAATCTTGGTCATTGTCTTGTTAATTCATTATTCAGTTGGTTAGTCATGTGTTAGTCATTATTCTCAGGTTTGGTTTTGAACGGATATTACTTATTACATAATTGCAAATGGTACCGCACATGAATTGCTAAACACTTTTCCTATTATATTTATTCAAACAGGGTATGCTCACCAATACATTTTGTATTGACATATACTATTTTCGTACATGTTTCAGGTTATTTATGAGATGACTTTTAAGCTTTTGGAATTTTACTTAGATTTTGAATTCATTGTATTTCAGTTTAGTTGACATCTAGAATTGTTGTATTTCATTTCAATGTAATAAATTATTTAATCAACGTATTCAAATTTACACTTTAGTCCATGAGCTATTGAACAATCGTCACTACGTGACACCTCGATGTTTCCGCCATCGGTTGGGGTGTTACAGATTGGTATCAGAGCCATGGTTATAGGGAATTAGGTTAGTAGAATGCCTTTTAGCCTAGACTATAACTAATCTTACTTTCACGAGTCCTCTCGTGTATATTTCTCTTTATTCTTATATTTTCTTTCAAGATATTTTCGCTATTATTCTTTCTCGTTATTCTTTCGGTATTTTGCTTGGGGTAGAAGACACTCGTATTTCACAAACGAAACGATATCATCAAGTTAGGAGTGGTATCCATACCTTGGTGATTAGTTTCACTCCTCTATATGTTATTTATCTTAGGAATATATCTTTATGATAGGAGTGATATCCACACCTCAAAGAGTATTTCCTTCAAAAAGAAATTTAACCACTAAGCTGGGGGTGATATCCTTAACTTAGTGATTGGTTTCATTCCTCAATTGTTTTCAATTTTGAAATACATCTTTGAGTTAGGAGTGAAATCCACATCTTAGGGATCTGTTTCTACATCTCGTTTTAAAGTCTCGCTAAAGGTTTTGAAATTTACCAGTGACGGGGTATGTGCAATCGGGAAAGATGACCATTCACTCATAGGTTCAAGTACGCTCCCCACAAGTCACTAATAATATTTCAATTTCTTTGGCTAGTCACCAGTTTCATTAGAAATATTTTCAGTATCACATTTTTGATATATTTTTTTCATTTGTTGTTTGAAACTTTTATCATATTTTTTTTTTATAATGAAGTTATTATGTCTTTTGAGTTTTCTCTATTAATAGCTATCACTATTTGTGCATTTTTCCGTTTTCCATTAGTGACTCTTAAGTTTTGTTTAACATTTGGATTTTAAGTTCCATCTCTTGATGTTCTATATACTCATTGATTATTCGCTTTTGGAATTTTTTATCATCATTATTAAAACTTTTATCCGCTATATTATCGCATTAAAACTTACACTATTTTCATTTATGCTTTGTGACCTTTACACTATTGTCGCATTGACTTTTATCATTCACGTCATTTTAAATCTTGGTCTTCTAAAACACATTAGATTTACACATACTTCATGAAACGGTTTCATTTTGCATTTTACAAACTTGTATTGCATATTTTAAAGATCAAATGTAAATTTTTTTGTTTTCATATATGACATATCCAATATATATTTTCGAGAGAAATTTGCAACTAATAATAAGCCTTATAACATTTTTCAAACTCGACTTCTCGTAAACACATGAAAATGTTTATTTATGAAAATTTTTAAAATGAAGCTGTTTGAATCTAAAACACACTTCGATTTCTAAAAAGTTATCCTCATGCATTACTACTATCTTTTCAACTATATCTCAAAATTTGAGCAAACTACGTTTTTGATATACGAAAATTTATCATATTACACTTGCACACTTTCAGTCGCAAAACTTTTGATATACACTCTTAACCGAATGTTTCTAAATGTCTTTTATAGTATAACGCATATATGTAAAATTACTAAATTTTAACTCACATGTCAGTAGGCTATACACCCGTTCCGTGCACATTCATTTGCCGTAAATTTCATTATTTTATTCTTGCACCATTTTTTTATTCATAGTTATTTCTAACCCGTTATTTGTGATTATTTTCACATTGCCTATTTGCATTAATTCAACTCTTTTACTTTCATTTTGCATAACTGTGTGATTTACACGATTTATATTATACTAATTTTTATGTATACTTATATATTTACATGAACGCATATTTGGTATGCATATTTTCTTTCCTGTTTTGAGCAAAACCCTGTTATACTTTACATTATTTTGTTTTTCATCATTGCCAATGAACATACTAGTTGATAACTCGTATGAGGTCTAAGCCAGTGCCCACGTACGACTCGGATTAGAGTATTTCTTTAATCCGAGGGGAACGGTGTAAACCTCAGAGTTTATCACTATGAGTGTTTAAAGCCAACGATGTGAACAGAAGTTACCGGTTAAGGGTGAACCCGAAAGGGAAGAACCTCTAACCGTGTCTTATACTTACATGTTATTCATATTATGGTTAAAGGGAAAACCCGGAAGGGAAGGACCTCAAACCATGTCATGATTGAACATTATTTCATTACAGTGGCTATTACATATTGGTAGCACACATTTATTTCTTGTTAATGTGATGGAAAAGCATAACATCTTAGTGTAAGGTAAATCGGTGATTACGGTCCGGAACGCAATCATGGGTTTACAGGTACATGAGGGTGGTGTGTAATTCTATTTAGGCTGTTGGTAGACAATCAGTACGAGTCCAAAGTATCAAGAGTGTGGTGGGTTAGCTGCGGTACACCCTATATATAAGCATAAATGATACTGCGGGAACGGACTAGGAGTCTGACCAAGAACCTACCCATTACTTGCTAATTACCTCTTCATTAGATCGTTGACTAATAGCTAGAATTTTCAATAAGAACATTTTACATAAGCTTCAATTAGCTTTGTTGGAGCCTTCCTTGTTGACCACCTCTATAGAAAACATTAAACTTTGTATACTCTTACATTCTCTGTTAGTTGAAATTCTGTTGCCTGTCCTTAATAAAGTTGGTCAGAAACTTTTTATTTTAAGTAGGGGAGACTACCTTCATTAGAGTCTCTGCCCTCACCAGTTACACATTCCCAAAACCATTCACATTTAAACTCGGGTCATCTGTCAAAGATTTTAAAGCTATTACTTGAGATATTAGACAACTATTTACAAATTTGTCAAATCATAAAGGATGAAATTTTTTTAACCTACTTGTCTTTTACAACGCCTTTGGTTTCATAGTAACCTCCACTTGAAAAAAATTTCGAGACGAAATTTTCTAAAGTAGGGGAGACTGTGACAACCGACACCCTTATCTTTTATCAAGTTGCCAAAATTAGTCCTTGAACTCTTCGTTTCTCAAATTAATAAATTCCTTGTTATATTAAACTTTTGTATATAAATCCATATAACTTATTTCCATAATAATAAACTAAATCCTTTACTAAAGGTTTATAAAAGTTTTAATATAGAAATGTTGTTAAAGTTTTGATAAGGAAACAAGGAATCTATACATAATATGCTAAAATGTAAACTCAAGGGGCTGTTTTAAAAAAAATATCAAACTTTAAAAGTTGTTTTCATCTGCTCGGTTTTTAGGCCCTGTTTCCGGTCACTTTGGCCGGCCGGAATTTGTGTTCCGACGAGTTGTTTTGACCCGTATTGTAACAGGTTTCAGTCATTTAATGGTTCTTGTCACTTTCTCTACTCTTTTGACTCACTTTCCCTCAGTAATAACGATAATAACCATGTTTTAAGTGAGCATTGATTCGGGTCTAAAGTGTAACCGATCGGCGTTTATGACAAGCAATCAAAGCCCGTTTTTTTACCCACTACTCTATAAACCAAGCGACCTATAATTTTTCTGCACCAATTATCGTTTTAAAACCCACCAGAAATGTTAAGAAATCGTGACCAGAAGCTCTTAATCTTCGGATTTTTACTCGGGTCTAGTTCTTCATTTTTTTCGGCCCTTAAACATTCTTGTAAGTACTTGTTTTATATGCCGTTTTGATTCTTGTTGATGTCCGATTAAAAACCCTCTATTACAGAAGTGTTATCAGACATGAATCAAATTATTGATTTTGGTTCTAGGGTTAGGGTTTATGTGATAGAATTGGGGAAGATGATGACACTTGGTATATTGTTTAAAAATATTATTGTTTCTAAGATTTCAACAAACAAGTCTTTGGTGTAGTGGGTATTATGGTGTTGGGTGTGTGAGGGGACCCGAGATCGAATCTACTCCCCATCACTTTTCTGTGTTTTTTTTATTTCTTTTATTCTCTTAATTTAATCTTTGTATTATACATTTAAAATACATTATATCTTAAAATATTTATAAAAAATTCATTTTATCTCCAAAAAATTATAAAATTTTAGGTGTAGCTTCTTGACACCATAAAGAAAATTACCAAACTTTTTATTTCTGGAAAATATCTTATTTTTGTATTTTTATTGAATTAAATTGTTTTAATCATAATTAATTGATTAAAAATTCATTTTTAATGATTTTAATCTCAAAATTTTTGAGAAATTATTTCTAATCATTATGAACTGAAATAAAAATATTTGGGTCAGAAAACATTTATCTTTATTAATTTTCCTATTATTAATCATTAAAAACATGATTTAATCTCATTAAATCAGTTTTAAATATAAATAAGTTTATAAAAATTATGGGAAAATTAATTTCATTAACTTACATCATAAAGTATCCATTTTCTATAAAAATAGAATTTTTGGATCATGTCTTGTATTTTTGGACTTAATTATGTTTAATTAGACATAATTAATCATTTATTTATCTATGCTAATTAACATCTATTTTATAAATATTTGTTTTTAAAATAGAAATATTTTATGTTGGAAAGTCTTAGTTATTATTTTTTGGATCATCGAGTAACTCATAATCATTTATTTATACATTTATAATTATTGTATTTATTTACAATAATTAGTTAAAGTAATTAACTACGTTATTTTGTCTCAATTATTCAAACAAAAGTTTTATCTATATATTCAATTGGTAATAAATATATTACCTAAACCACATTTACAAACTTCGATATATTATTTTTGACATACAACTTTTACATTAATGCAATTTATCATAAAACTCTAATTCCCCAAATCGACATAGCAAACCCTAATGCCTTAGACCCTAGTTACCTTAGACTTTTTAGACACTTCCTTATTAGTATTCTTACACATTATAGGTTGAATTCCTCAGAATTCCCATTACTTAGCTCACGGCCGCGTAAGTGGATTTTGGTCGCTTTCGCAAACTGTGAGTATATCTTTCCCCTTTTTACTGTTTTACTACTTTGGGGTGACTCATGTACCTATATATATTAATCAAGTTTCAATTTCTTATACTTAATGCAATTCTCATGTGTGTTTGCTTTATGTTAATTGGTGTGTCTATGACTTGTCAAAATCATTAACCGCTGGGCGGCCTAGCTTTTCAATGAATAGTACTATGGTATACCCCCTTGAGACTCTGTTGAGAGAATCTTGGTCATTGTCTTGTTAATTCATTATTCAGTTGGTTAGTCATGTGTTAGTCATTATTCTCAGGTTTGGTTTTGAACGGATATTACTTATTACATAATTGCAAATGGTACCGCACATGAATTGCTAAACACTTTTCCTACTATATTTATTCAAACAGGGTATGCTCACCAATACATTTTGTATTGACATATACCATTTTCGTACATATTTCAGGTTATTTATGAGATGACTTTTAAGCTTTTGGAATTTTACTTAGATTTTGAATTCATTGTATTTCAGTTTAGTTGACATCTAGAATTGTTGTATTTCATTTCAATGTAATAAATTATTTAATCAACGTATTCAAATTTACACTTTAGTCCATGAGCTATTGAACAATCGTCACTACGTGACACCTCGATGTTTCCGCCATCGGTTGGGGTGTTACACTTATTTATTTGTGTAAGCCTTGGCTTTTCTAAATGCAGAAAGGAGGAGCCAAAGTCATCAACTTGAATTATTATTCAATTTTCACATGAACTTACTCTGGAAACATCACTCTCAATCAGAATTAGTAAATGTTTGGAAATTGGTGTTGCAAGGGTTGCAAATATATCCATTCAGTCCTAAACTCTACAATGCAGTTGTTCAAATTGGACATCTTCATACCTCACCTAATAAACTGAGGTGAATCATTGATGACTTCTTGCACAAGTAAGTTAACATACAGTGTCTCTTTATTTTAACAGTATATTTATGACATATGTTCTTATACAAATAAGTTAACCACTTGCAGGAAACCATCAGTGACACTTTGTCTCTTTGCATTGTCATATGAGATTAGTAAAGGAAGTTCACATCATAGAATACGTAGAATCTTTGAAAAGGCATTGGCTGCCAATGTGTTGCGGGATTCTGTACTTTTATGGCGAGTATACATCGATTATGAGATTCATGTGACCTGTCTGCAGCTAGAAGAATTTACTTTGGTGCCATCCACACGTGTCCATGGTGCCTTACCAGTTCACTAGAAGGCAAGATGGGTGGGTCTAAAGATGTCCGGGTGACCCACTACATGGTTCTGTTTATTAACGTCCTAATCCTGTTTTTAATATTCTACTTGCAGTCTGCATATAATCATACATTTGTATATGTGGTTTAAAGGTTAGTTCTAATAAGCACTTATGTTTTCACATTTATGCTCTTAGGTTCTACATGCTAGGATCAACTGTATCTCTTGTGAACAGATGTACCACATGGGAGCAACTTTTTTTTTTTGCTTCATTTTTTTATTAGTTATATTTTGATCAACACCATTGTTGAATCCTATTATTTTCACAACAATGGTGGTGGTTGATTAACTGTTATTTTAATTTTTGGCTCATGCTTGTAGGAAATAGGTGTGTCTTGACTCTTGAAGGCCATTTACTGCTCTCCATGGAACCAGTATATTCTATTTTTCAGCCTATTATTGTCACACCCTCAAATTTCCACTGCGGGGTTTTACCGCGAGGCGCATGACATACCAGGATCCCATAGCCATAAGTCATATGAACGAACTCTAAATGCCCAAACCATTTAGTTCGTTTTCAAAAACCAAGTTTAGTTAAGCTGCGGAAGCGTAAACCAAATTAAACCTTTTAGAAACCATGCGCAAAACAACGTGCCCAAAATTAATACCATGTAAAAATAAAGATAAAAGCATGATATGTAAATTAGGTGTATTCCCAAGACCCAATGCAATGAAACGTGCAGTGCTTCCTAATCGTGACACCGGAAGCTAACTACCTGCAAAAGCATGTAAATGGTGGGTCAACAAACAATGTTGGTGAGTTCACTGAGTAAAGTAGGTGAGTAAGTAAAAGCGTAGGTTTCCCAAACCATGTAACCAAATGAAAGCGTCGGTCTCCCAGACCACATAACAGTAAGTAAGAACGTCGGCCTCCTTGGCCACAAGTAAATAGCTAATTCATATGCCAGGGGTAGCTAGCCCACTCATGATAACTAAAACCGGCGAATACCGAACTACTAATGAACAAGTTCCCATAATCGGGAGAAAAGTGCCTTGCGTCATTGCCCATCAACAATGACATATGTTTTAAGTTATTAGTTCACACCCATGCTCCCAGCACGATGTGAGGTTTGTTAGACCTAATAGCGCTATCAACTAGTAACCCGCTTGCCCAACCGGCAATTGATTCGGTATTTTGAAGGACTTAAATGATAGGGTTGGTTTAGTTCATCAAGGACATATAGCATGAATTAGTAAAAGTAGATTCACCCCGTGAACCATGCACCCCAAAACCCGGGATATGTAAAAGTAGTCCCAAACCGGACTAGAAACGTTAAGTAAGTTGTCTCAACCCCGAGACGCATGCTTTTGAGAAAAGAGTAGTGAAACTCACCTTAGATTGCAAGCAAAAATATCCAAACTCCAAAGTAATAGAGACTCGCTACCGACTCCCTATTATATGTGTCACTATGTGAGTACATGTGCATAACCAATACACCATATAATTCGTTTATTCGAAACTTCCAAAAGTTCAAAACCGTGTAGTGACACCTAGTGACTCTACATGCACAAGTATGTCCTACGTATCCCGTTGGTGATCAGGGTGACTATTATGAGTTTAACACATCAAATAGATCTCATGCAAGTTTCCACACAAGTACATGTCAATTGCATACCATATACAACTTCAAATAGTCACACAAAGGCTTCGTACACAATCTGCGTTTTTAGGACAGATTGTGCACTGTGAAAAACGTATCATTTAACCCACCTAACGAATTAATTAAAATCCCAAATTTTTACTGAGTATTCATGGGGATTCAGTTGTAAACCCCTATTTTTATTTTGCCTTAAAACCAAACACAAAAATTATAAAAATTTGTACAACACAGCTATGTCCAGAAAATTTCCACAGCAGGTCAGTTTAGTAGAAAAATTC
The DNA here is from genome assembly GCA_030844895.1 of Ambrosia x helenae. Taxonomy (NCBI): domain Eukaryota; kingdom Viridiplantae; phylum Streptophyta; class Magnoliopsida; order Asterales; family Asteraceae; genus Ambrosia; species Ambrosia x helenae. Next base: position 70,833,123 of record CM061225.1, read on the forward strand.
CCAAAAATTGTGTATTCATCCAAACGGGATGAATCCAATTGGAAAAGCCGAGTTTTTCCAATATTGACCTACTGTAAAAATTTCATAACTTTATTCTTTGTAAATCTCTAGTTATAACCATTTAAAGTGGACCCAAATTTTCAATTCCGAAAATCTGGTATGACCCCTAATCAATTAAAATTCCAAAAATGACTCAACCGACGTCCAAATCTGATGGTTTTGCCCATTATGAAAAGCTAAGACTATGTACAACACAATCATGCAAAGAAATCATCAAAACTATCAATTTACCAACCCGTTACAGCCCCTACAAAACGTCCAAACGAATCTGCCAGAATTTAAAACTTGCATCCCAAGTTATTCACAAACCCTAATCATACTCAAAAATCTCTAACACATGTATAATCCATACTCTCATGATTAAACACATATATTATCATGCAAAAACCCTAATCATGGCAACTAACAACAATTATCAACATTAAATCATCAAGAACATTCAAGAACTCATACATATATATATATATGCGATTGTATGTATGTATGTTATTTTTAGAGTTTTTGAAGCTTTTCAATTATCATAATTTATCAAAGAACATATAAACGCATACCTTGTAATGCTAAAACTCCCTAGAGCCTTGAGATTAAACCCGAACTAGCTTGATTAAGTGAAAGATTGATTGGTTGTTTGAAAAATTGAGAGTGTATGGGGGATGGGGGTTCACGGCGCAAAGAAGGTAATGGGGTTAGGGTTTTATTTTTTTTTTTTAAACTATAATTATAAGATAAGTTTGCTTGTTCCCCAAGTAGTTGGGTATTAGGCCCCTCTTGCACAATATCTTGACCCGTTAAGCCTATACTAGCCCAATACCAGACCCAATAATATTAATCCCTCTAAATTGTATAAAAACCATTGTTTTTATTATTACATGAGATATTAGCCATCAAGTGTACGTAATTTGCATGGTTTACATATTAATCGTCAGTCAAGTGATAATTCACATAATTCACATAATTCATATAAGCAGGCACTTCACATCCATCACGATTTAATTGTACATATTATAATTATACATGCCACATAATTCACCAACGTTCGGGATACAGGACTCATGTGTGTGTTAAACAATGCTTTTCCTATTTAACACATATGTTAATATCATCTAACATGTGTTAGGCCTACTTAACTAACCCTGGTTAAGTATCTAACCATGCACAACACGTAAGTTAACTAAAGTATATCATGTAAGTTAACTAGAGGTCAGTAAAAGTATTAACCTGAAAATGCGGGGTGTCACATCATCCCCAAGTTGAAAAGAATTTCGTCCCGAAATTCAGCAAGTAAATAATAAAGCCAGCTATAAAAATGTGTGCTTGGTTCCCGGATGTCACATCATCCCCAAGTTGAAAGGAATTTCGCCCCGAAATTCACTTTGAAAGAGCTGCTTTTTGTTTAGCGCTCGATCTATGTTCAGGTTCAGGTTTAGAAAAGAGGTGTGGGTATTTAAGCCGTATTTGATCCATGCGTTCCCACGTGTATTCCGGTCCTAGACGGGAATTCCGTTGTACGTTAATAATAGGTATAGTGTTTTGTTTGAGTTTCTTGACGCCCCGCTCAAGAATCTCCACTGGTTCTTCCATGAACCGTAGCCGATCGTCCATCTGGATCTCTTCCAGTGGCACCATCAGTGTTGTATCCAACAGGAATTTCTATAGATTCAGTACGATATGTGGGATACATCGTGTACCCTAACAAGTTTGTTAAGCAGGTTTAACATGTAAGCTACCAGACCAATCCTTTCGACAATCTCGAATGGTCCAATGTATCGTGGGTCAGCCTTCCCCGTTTTACAAAGTGTATCACCCCCTTCCAAGGTGACACCTTCAACAGAACCTTGTCCCCAACTTGGAACTCCAAAGGTTTCCTACGCTTATCAGCGCAACTTTTCTGTCGATCACGAGCAACAGCCATTCGATTTCTGGTTTGCACTATCTTCTCAGAAGTCTCGTGCACGAGTTCGGGACCTGTTAGCTGGCTATCCCCAACTTCAGTCCCGCAGATGGGAGACCTACACTTGCGTCCATAAGTGCCTCAAAAGGCGCACACTGTATCGGAGTGTGGTAGCTGTTGTTATACGAGAATTCAATCAAAGGCAAGTGCTTATCCCAACTGTTGCAAAAATCCACCACGCACGCTCGTAGCAGATCCTCCAATGTTTGGATGGTACGTTCACTCTGTCCATCCGTCTGAGGGTGATAGGCTGTGCTCATATCTAAGAGAGTCCCCAAAGTGTTTTGGAGAGTAGTCCAAAAATGAGAAGTGAATCGCGCATCGCGATCAGATATAATAGGAGTAGGCACCCCATGCCTAGGGACAATTTTCGTAATACAAAGGCAGCTAGACGTTCCGACTTGTCCGTCTCTTTAATTGCCAAGAAATGCGATGATTTGGTCAAACGGTCAATAATGACCCAAATCATATCGTGCCCGCTGGGCGTTTTAGGAAGTTTGGTAACAAAGTCCATGGAAATACCATCCCATCTCCACATGGGATTTTCCGGTTGCTGGAGTAGGCCGAAGGTTTCTGATATTCAATCCTAACCTTCGCACAAGTCAAGCACTTACTAACATAAGTGGCTATCTCTGCTTTTATGTTTGGCCACCAATAAAGAGTCTTAAATCTTGGTACATCTTGTCCGAACCAGGATGTACCGAATATCGAGAGGTGTGAGCTTCATCGAGCACCAGTTGTCTGAGTTCCCCAAAACGTGGTATCCAGACTCGATTCATAAAGTATTGAAGACCATCTGTCTTTAGTTCCAAGTGCTTATCAGCACCATGTAATGTTTCAAGCCCGATGTTTTCTTCTTTCAAGCCTCGCCCTGGGCTTCACGTATCATTTCAGGAAGATTAGAATGGATGGTGAGTTGTAAGGCTCGCACTCTTTTGGGTTTCGTTTCCTTTCGACTGAGGGCATCAGCTACTACGTTAGCCTTCCTTGGATGATACTTGATGGCACAGTCATAATCATTCAAAAGTTCAACCCAACGACGTTGCCGTATGATCAGCACCTTCTGATCAAATATATGATGGAGACTCTTGTGATCAGTGAAAATTGTGCACTTCGTTCCGTAGAGGTAGTGCCTCCAGATTTTGAGAGCGAAAACCACCGCTCCCAGTTCCAAATCATGAGTAATGTAATTCTTCTCATGGACCTTCAGTTGCCGCGATGCATATGCAATTACTTTATCACGTTGCATCAGTACGCACCCCAAACCTTGGATAAACGCATCACAATATACTACAAAGTCCTCTGTACCCTCAGGCAACGATAATATCGGTGCACTGCAAGGTTTGGACTTTAGTAGCTGAAAGGCGGATTCTTGGGCATCTCCCCACTAATACGCAATACCTTTCTGCGTTAGGGCGGTGAGAGGTTGAGCGATCTTAGAAAATCCCTCAATAAATCTGCGATAGTATCCCGCGAGACCAAGAAATTGGCGCACTTCAGTAGGGGGTCCTAGGAGCCTCCCACTTTTTGATAGCGTCAATCTTGGCTGGGTCCACATGTATTCCTGCCTCGTTGACCACATGCCCAAGGAATTGGACTTCTCGAATCCAGAAGTCACATTTAGAAAACTTTGCATACAGCTGCTCATTCCTCAGTAGATCCAAGATTAACCGCAGGTGTTGCTCGTGCTCTTCCCTGCTCTTGCAATAAATCAGTATGTCATCTATGAACACTATGACGAATTTGTCCAAATAAGGCTTGCACACACGGTTCATTAGGTCCATGAACACAGCCGGTGCATTAGTTAGCCCGAATGGCATAACCAAAAAAAAAAAAACTCATAATGTCCATAACGGGTTCGAAACGCCGTTTTCGCCACATCCTCTTCTCGGACTCTCAGCTGATGGTACCCTGACCTCAAATCAATCTTAGAGTACCCTTGCAGTTGGTCGAACAAATCATCAATACGAGGCAAAAGGGTAACGATTCTTAATCGTCACATTGTTCACTCCCGATAATCTATGCACATACGAAAGCTCCCATCTTTCTTCTTAACAAACAAAACTGGAGCTCCCCATGGCGAAGAACTGGGTCTAATGAAACCCCTATCCAATAGCTCTTGGAGTTGGGTAGACAGTTCTTGAAGCTCCCCTGGTGCCAAACGGTATGGTGCGCGCGCAACTGGCGCTGCTCCAGGTGCAAGGTCAATCTGAAACTCCACTTGACGAACTGGTGGAAGTCCAGGTAATTCCTCTGGGAAGACATCTGGGAAGTCTCGGACCACTGGGATGTCCTCAATCTTGGTTTCAGTTCCAGCTCGAGTACCTGATATGTTAGCCAAAATGGCTGGACAGCCCTTACGAATACACTTCTGAGCCTTCAGATAGGAGATGATGCCTACCATGGCACCACCACGATCACCCTGTATAGATAAAAGTTCTCCACTTGGGAGGGGAATACGAACAATCTTCTCCTGACAGAGAATTTCAGCGTGTTGCTTGGACAACCAGTCCATGCCAACCACGAGATCAAAGCTTCCAAGGGTGATAGGTAGAATGTTGATGGCAAACGATTGCCCACCCAACTCGAGCTTACAGTCACGATGAATATGGGTTACCTCCACAGGATTTCCATCAGCCAGTTCAATAGAGTATGGAGTATCTCGAGGAGTAGGAACCATCCCTAATTGTTTACTAAGTTTTGATGAAACAAAACTATAGTCCGCACCAGTATCATATAAGATAGAAGCAAGAGTGTCGTTCAAGGAGCACGTACCCATCACGACATTGTTATCAGTCCTAGCTTTCCCCAGGCCAATCACAAATGCTTTTCCCCGAGCCCCGTTGTTGTTGCTACCGTTACGGTTGTTGTTGTTGCAGGACTTATACCTCACACTATCCCACGTTCTATTGCTATCACCAATAGTAGAAAATGAAGCACCATGCTTCAGAAAAGTACCATGATCGGCGGTCTCATCTGTGAGTTTGCGAGTCAAGTGAAAGATTTGTAGGTGAGCTGCAGTGGCCAAGCCACGAATCTGAGGGGCCCACCCTTTCGGTATAAAGTTCGATCCATTTGTAAGGTAGGTTAGATAGATTTGAGCCTATAGTGGCTATCTCCTATAGCCTGGTAGTGTAGGCGTCGATCTCAGACCCATCCGTCTTTATATAACAAAATTTCTGGATTTCACCACAGGGTGTTACGTTCTCGTTCCACCTATCTGTAACTCATCGAGTGTGCATGTAGCGTACATTACTCCATCCTGCCTGGGACAAATGCACATGGCAAAGACTTATACTATCGAAGCAATCAGACGGTCTCCTTCAGTTCCGTTGGAGTTATCGAGGTTTACAACCAATAAAAGGCTTGAAAATACGATGTGCGTTCAAGGTATAAGAAAGTTCAAATGTGGAAGTCAGGGGAAAAGAATGATTAGCAAAATAGATCTTTACTAGCTTGGAAAGATGCGAGGGCCTCAACCACCCTATCGTTGATCATAAGAACTCAGTCTTATCTAAGTTAGCAAAGGAAAATGAAAGAAAAGATAGGTAAGAAAAGGTAAGAGCCAATCGTCGCCATGCTCTGTCTAGATAGTAGAGCCTTCATCCTCACTTTCCATGTGCTCGTCCTGCTCAGGTTCCCCTTCCATCTCTTATCCTTCCTCTTTTGCGATGTCAGTGTTATATGGTTCTCATCACGTACAATCTCCTTCTCTAGTCCTATGTGAACCAGTTTAGTGGTAAGCTGTACCACTCGTTCCTCCAATCATGGCTATCAGCCATTAGTAGGTTTCATCCTCCCTTGTGATGTTGCATTACATCGCAGGCTTTACGTAACTCCCCAAGAGTGTGTGTAACAAGTCCTGATCTAATGTGTTCCCATGAATCTACCATATACTTATGAGAAACGAGGATATGCCGTCATACGTTCACCCACTCATACTAGGCGTAAGGTACTAAGGTAAGAAATAAGTTCTACTTGTGTATTCCAGTCCCGTCTGTGTTACGAATGGAAGTAAGAAGGGTCAAGTAACAAGGAACAGAAACTAATTGTCTCCCTGCTAAGTGACACAAGATAAGTCTCAGCATTCGAATTCCTTCATAGTTGATTTAATGGTACCACGTCATGCGCATCGTGCAGCTTCCTGTGTACGTGCGCCACAACGCTCGCAAGGGCTCCCTCCCTTGTACTATAGTTGTCTCCTCGTCCATGAGGTTAGTTAGGATATTACTCCCAGTAATGCGCCACCTGGTGTAACCCTAGGTTCCCACCATTGACGTGTTCAGAATTAAGTCTAGAACTAGAAGACAACATATCTCCTGAAATCATATGTTGTAGATATATGTAGCTAATAGCTAGTTGTGCACTTAAGTTGTGAGTGTACTTATGCTATGATATTATAGACTAGACTCAACATGCAGTCCTAGTTCACTATAACCAATGGCTCTGATACCAATCTGTCACACCCTCAAATTTCCACTGCGGGGTTTTACCGCGAGGCGCATGACATACCAGGATCCCATAGCCATAAGTCATATGAACGAACTCTAAATGCCCAAACCATTTAGTTCGTTTTCAAAAACCAAGTTTAGTTAAGCTGCGGAAGCGTAAACCAAATTAAACCTTTTAGAAACCATGCGCAAAACAACGTGCCCAAAATTAATACCATGTAAAAATAAAGATAAAAGCATGATATGTAAATTAGGTGTATCCCAAGACCAAATGCAATGAAACGTGCAGTGCTTCCTAATCGTGACACCGGAAGCTAACTACCTGCAAAAGCATGTAAATGGTGGGTCAACAAACAATGTTGGTGAGTTCACTGAGTAAAGTAGGTGAGTAAGTAAAAGCGTAGGTTTCCCAAACCATGTAACCAAATGAAAGCGTCGGTCTCCCAGACCACATAACAGTAAGTAAGAACGTCAGCCTCCTTGGCCACAAGTAAATAGCTAATTCATATGCCAGGGGTAGCTAGCCCACTCATGATAACTAAAACCGGCGAATACCGAACTACTAATGAACAAGTTCCCATAATCGGGAGAAAAGTGCCTTGCGTCATTGCCCATCAACAATGACATATGTTTTAAGTTATTAGTTCACACCCATGCTCCCAGCACGATGTGAGGTTTGTTAGACCTAATAGCGCTATCAACTAGTAACCCGCTTGCCCAACCGGCAATTGATTCGGTATTTTGAAGGACATAAATGATAGGGTTGGTTTAGTTCATCAAGGACATATAGCATGAATTAGTAAAAGTAGATTCACCCCGTGAACCATGCACCCCAAAACCCGGGATGTGTAAAAGTAGTCCCAAACCGGACTAGAAACGTTAAGTAAGTTGTCTCAACCCGAGACGCATGCTTTTGAGAAAAGAGTAGTGAAACTCACCTTAGATTGCAAGCAAAAATATCCAAACTCCAAAGTAATAGAGACTCGCTACCGACTCCCTATTATATGTGTCACTATGTGAGTACATGTGCATAACCAATACACCATATAATTCGTTTATTCGAAACTTCCAAAAGTTCAAAACCGTGTAGTGACACCTAGTGACTCTACATGCACAAGTATGTCCTACGTATCCCGTTGGTGATCAGGGTGACTATTATGAGTTTAACACATCAAATAGATCTCATGCAAGTTTCCACACAAGTACATGTCAATTGCATACCATATACAACTTCAAATAGTCACAAAGGCTTCGTACACAATCTGCGTTTTTAGGACAGATTGTGCACTGTGAAAAACGTATCATTTAACCCACCTAACGAATTAATTAAAATCCCAAATTTTTACTGAGTATTCATGGGGATTCAGTTGTAAACCCCTATTTTATTTTGCCTTAAAACCAAACACAAAAATTATAAAAATTTGTACAACACAGCTATGTCCAGAAAATTTCCACAGCAGGTCAGTTTAGTAGAAAAATTCCCAAAAATTGTGTATTCATCCAAACGGGATGAATCCATTGGAAAAGCCGAGTTTTTCCAATATTGACCTACTGTAAAAATTTCATAACTTAATTCTTTGTAAATCTCCAGTTATAACCATTTAAAGTTGACCCAATTTTCAATTCGAAAATCTGGTATGACCCCTAATCAATTAAAATTCCAAAAACGACTCAACCGACGTCCAAATTCTGATGGTTTTGCCCATTATGAAAAGCTAAGACTATGTACAACACAATCATGCAAAGAAATCATCAAAACTATCAATTTACCAACCCGTTACAGCCCTACAAAACGTCCAAACGAATCTGCCAGAATTTAAAACTTGCATCCCAAGTTATTCACAAACCCTAATCATGCTCAAAAATCTCTAACACATGCATAATCCACACTCTCATGATTAAACACATATATTATCATGCAAAAACCCTAATCATGGCAACTAACAACAATCATCAACATTAAATCATCAAGAACATTCAAGAACTCATACATATATATATATATATATGCGATTTATGTATGTATTTTTAGAGTTTTTAAAGTTTTTCAATTATCATAATTTATCAAAGAACATATAAACGCATACCTTGTAATGCTAAAACTCCCTAGAGCCTTGAGATTAAACCCGAACTAGCTTGATTAAGTGAAAGATTGATTGGTTGTTTGAAAAATTGAGAGGTATGGGGGATGGGGGTTCACGGCGCAAAGAAGGTATGGGGTTAGGGTTTTATTTTTTTTTTAAACTATAATTATAAGATAAGTTTGCTTGTTCCCCAAGTAGTTGGGTATTAGGCCCCTCTTGCACAATATCTTGACCCGTTAAGCCTATACTAGCCCAATACCGGACCCAATAATATTAATCCCTCTAAATTGTATAAAAACCATTGTTTTTATTATTACATGAGATATTAACCATCAAGTGTACGTAATTTGCATGGTTTACATATTAATCGTCAGTCAAGTGATAATTCACATAATTCACATAATTCATATAAGCAGGCACTTCACATCCATCACGATTTAATTGTACATATTATAATTATACATGCCACATAATTCACCAACGTTCGGGATACAGGACTCATGTGTGTGTTAAACAATGCTTTTCCTATTTAACACATATGTTAATATCATCTAACATGTGTTAGGCCTACTTAACTAACCCTGGTTAAGTATCTAACCATGCACAACACGTAAGTTAACTAAAGTATATCATGTAAGTTAACTAGAGGTCAGTAAAAGTATTAACCTGAAAATGCGGGGTGTCACAATTATTATCTATTTTGTTTATTGGTATGACCAAAT